>JAOXNG010000064.1:5226686-5250412 GCA_028566535.1 Scolopax minor
TGTAATATTCAAGTTCTTCCCTGGATTTAAAAAAAAAAAAAAAAAACAAAAAACAAAAAAAAAACCAAAAAAAACCCAACAAACAGAAGCCTCTAAAATGACAGTACAGCTGGTGTTAAAGGACAGCCTATTAAGAGCACAATATCAAATAATCCTGATATAGGGAAATGGAAGAAATGGACTCAGGACCTCTTTAACAATCCAGATAATCAAAAGCAAATTGTATTTAAAGTGGAATTGTATTGAAAGTGGAAGTATAATTAAGGACAAGTGTAAAAGAATAGCAAGACTATATAGCAATATAATTGAAAAGGCAGAGGCACAAAACAAGTTATAACCAACTGTTAATGTACATGAAAACAAGAAAAATGAAAAACGTTCCAGAAAAGCATCATCCATAATAGAAGACAAAAGAATCATGAAATTGCCTTATTTTAGTCAAACAAATACCACCAAATGCAGAAAATCTCAAGTATCCAAAGCCTGCCTTTCTTCAGTTTTCACTCAGGTTAATTACAGCCAGATACTTGAACAATTAATTTTAACTGGGAGATAAAAGCATAGGACAAGAATATGAAAAGGACAGGTTGAAGAATATTTAAGTTAGACAGAGTCAAGTTTTAGGGACAAATGAAATGCACTTTCAAGTACTCAAGGAATTAACTTAAGCCATCTAAGAACCATTAGCAATTATCTTTGAGAACTTAGAGGACAGGGAAATCCTGAGGGACTAGGGAAGGGCAAAAAAAGCGTCAACTCTTCGAAGAGAAGACAGCAGGAAGGTCTGAAGATTTAAAGATCAGTCAACCTTGCTTTTATACTTGGAAGTGTATTAGAACAGTGCTTAAAATGATGAGACAAAAATGTGAACGTAGACTGTGTGAATGTCTTGAGAACAAATTAACCCAGTCACCAAAAAGAGGCATTCCTGACACTGATGAGCACATGGAAAGGTGCAGACATATTGCAGCAAGGCTCTTGATAGCTAGATTAGCTCTCATAAGTTTCATAAATAAACTCAGGAAATATGGCATAAATGAAGTGTATAGACAGTTGGTTTAAAAATAGCATTTAGAGCTATTACCTTTGATCATCCAATAAAAAGGGAAAATGCTTCCAGGGACCTTCCACAGGATGCCTTTCCTGGACTTTGTTCTGTTTAGTGTTTTCATCTGGGGTGGTGGAATTGACTGCACTTCTCCATAAGTCTGAGAGATAATGCATTCTGTAGCAGGATGTGCATATTTTCACAAATGCAGCTATTTGAGTGGTCCCAAAGTAGCAAACAATAAATAGGGAGGCATTTTGCTAGAGGACTGGGGACAGTTATTTAAAGTTGAAGGCATCTCTGTAAAGTTTGTCTTGCATGAAATGCTGTATGTAGTTACCACACTCAGCAAGTCTAAGGTTACCTTCTGCTTCTGAATAGAATCGGATAGCAAAGCCAAGCACTCAAGTGACAGTGCTGAAGACAGATATAAGGAGATGAGGATTTATCAGCTGAGATAAGGGGCTTTGGCTTCCTCATTAGTTACAGTCACTGTGGTTGAGCAACTGCATAGCCTCCTCCTCCAGACCAGGGTTGGGGACGGACACAGCTAACTACAAATTGTTGGGAATACTGCATTTATCAAGACCTCCAGTTCACTTCCAACCTAACCACTAGCAATGCAGCTGTATTTATATATAAAATAATTAACAGTCATAAAGAAACAACTATTCTGCAGCAAACCCTATTTCAGACTTTGGAAATGCAAGGAGCATGGAGTTGCCACCATATCTGAACAAGCGGTGCAACACTACTCATAATGGAATATTTTTTATTGACAATCAGACAACCATAAGGACAAGGTAGTCCAGATGAGAAGTGGGCCATGTTATCTAGGTGGTGGGCTCATCTAGTACAGCTCTTGGCTGTACTATAATATTGCTCTTGGTACACAAAGCACATCTTGTTCAAGACTACAAAAATCAGAAAGTTTTTATCCCGTTAGATTTCCTTCGCCATCTCCTGTAGAAACAGATAAGGAACATTCTCTCCCTCATGAAATCAAGGTGTCTCTGCAAAAATCTTAAACAAGTTTGAAAGAAAATCACAAGTAATGGAAAACCAACTAGTCACAGTAACAGAAAAAAGTGGAGCAGACAAGCTCTACAACTGTCTTTGCTTAGGGGAATCAAGGGGGAAAACAACAGAAACTACATGAAAAACACTGATGAACGTTGAATGGCTCAGTGTTAAATATTATCTATAGAAAGTTTTCCATGTGCCTCTACTATTTAAAAACTGACTGCACTCCTCTTCCCCCTTCCAAGGGGCTCACAAACATTTTCATGCATAATATGGCTTGACCCAGAAGACTATTAATTCAAAGAATACATGCCTTGACAGCAAAACTGAAGATAAAACTGAGCATGATACAGTAAATTTAAATTGTTGATATGATAGTTGCATATTAATCAAAACAAAAAGTTGCTGAGGCCTTGCATATTGAGCTAAATTAGATTCACATAGAGCAGCGTGAAAGGAATTCTTCCTCACTTGTGCTCTTCCACACGTTTTGGCTCTAAGCCTGAGACCAGGAGTGAAACAGTGGCACAAACAAGCAAAAAGAGAAGAATGGATAAGATTAAGGCTGTTACTTTTCCACCTGCAGACTTCTCAGCAAGTGAATGGGGATGTGAAGACACAATACTTGGAAAGAGAACAGCAAGGGAGTCATCTGGCTTTTGTTTCTTTGCTTCTTAAAGTATTTTCTGCAGATTCTTTTTTTTCCACCAGAGATTAAGGTTAGTCTTCCCAAGTTTGGCTGAATGATAAGGATATTTTGCATGAATGTTCTTGTTTTAAAAAGATTGGTAGGTTGAGAGGTTAACCTATAACAAGCTATATCTTCTAGAAACTCATTGGGCCTCTGACTCCACAGCAAAACAATTAAGTTAGTTCCCTAAAATGCTCTATTTTTATGTCATCAGCATTACTCCATGCACCAGTGATTTGGCCACAACAGGATCTTTCAACCTTAACGAGACCAGACTTTTAATGTAAAACACGAGCAGGGTTTTCCCCCCACTTCACAAATACTGCAACTCTTTAATACAAAGCAGCAAGACAGGTCACAATCCTTTTTTGTTGAAGTAATAAAGTGTTTCAAAGCCATGTCCCCCAGGCATTGTATACACAGACAGACATGCCCAGATCCTGCTGTGCTCTGAGACTTGAAACTACAATACAGCATTAAAAGGTATATTTTCCCTTCAAAGTCCATTTAAAATTCCCCACCAACAAGTATGGGAGCTGTGCAAACCCATTAAGGAAGAGAGGAATATACTTCCCTCCTGAACAAAGCCTTGAATTACAAACCAAGAAGAGCTACAGAGGTCTGACACCTAAAAGAAAGCCTTGAAAATCTATATTTCTAATGGAGATGCATCTGCTTCTCTCACTCCAGCAGTGCTACAGTACAGTGTGCTACACTCACCTCTGCCGCTGTCATTATGCAGATATACTCTCTATGGCAAAAGTTATGAAGTGTTAATGATATTTCACAATCCACTTCCAAATCTTCCTTTTCTGCATCTCCCTCCCCATCTGTATCTGTTTGCCTGGCTGAAAAAAACGTGTCTGCAGTACTCTGATATTTTTCTGTAGAAAAGTCACATAGACATTAATTCAAGGACCAGAGATCTTCATGTTTCCAAGCTACTTTGGTATTTGTCATTTCCAAAGTGTTTTCTTGCTTTCCACTAAAAACAATAGTCATAATGAAACATGTGTCGGAAAACAGGAAAATAAAAATCAGCTAACAGATGGAATCAGAATGATTCTACTTCTTCCCCCCATCCACCTGCCCAGGAGGCAGACAGGAGCTCCCACTAGTTGCTTTACATAGGCTCAAAGCTGTTCTTAGAAGCACTTTGTGGTGGCCTTTCTCACCTCCAAAACCACAGATCTCTCATCAAGGCCAGGTTTTGATTCTCCTCAAACAGAGCTTAAAAGTTCAGCGATGTCAAATACCTGCTGAAGCACAAGCATGGGCACTCAATGGCATTGGTGCTTCATCCTTTATGGGTAACATGGGAAGAAATGCTTTACACAGAAGGAGCATGTGATTACGTTGGAGTTCAGATGTGTGAAAAGTTAATTTATCAAAACCAGCTCCCCATTTGTCTTTAAGGCTTTATTGAACACTGTCATCTCCTGCACAATTTCATCACATAAAATGGAACAAGCATAGATTCAAACAAGCTCAGAATTAATTGTAATTTGTCCTATTTACAGAAAAATTATTCCCTGAACTAGCTCTAGTGAAACCCCAGTTCTCTGCCATCTGTATTACTTACCCACCAGCTGATCTGTTCATGTTGGTTTGTCTCTGTACCTTATATCTTCAGTCATTACAGGAGAGTAATAATTTACAACCTGAGTACTGCTAGAGCAGTTTGCCCTAAAATCTGTGTAAAAAATTTCTAAAATGATAAAAGCAACCTGGTGCCAATCTCCTATTGCTCATCCATGAAGCTTCCCACTGCACCACTTGGAAGCTTCCTTTCCTTAGAGACTTCCTATTAGTCTTTAATGTGGACTAATAACTAACCCATCTAAGAAATTCCTAACACACAGTAGCTCCTTTATTTTTCAACACTTTACTAACATTCACACATAACTTCTGAAATTAACCCATTGCACAAAGCACGTTCACTTCCAGGTAGAAGATCATTTAAAGCACGCCAAGTGGTGAAGGTGCTCATGTGGTCATCAGAGAGGTTTGTGTCTGTCAAATGACCCCAGGGAGCTTGGTTGTACAGCTGCCATAAGAATGGCTAGTGCTTGTTTCTGCCCTTTCAAAATATAGATTCTTTAGGTTTACCTTGTACACGTGGACAGGTTCTGGCCAGAAATCCTTCACTTGTCCTCCACCATACACAAATCAACACCTCAGCAGATGCTCACTGCCACCGAGGAGTGTCCACCCTAGCACTTGACTGCTGTAAAACTGATTTTCACATCTTGGCAAATTTAAAAGCCCCAACAGTCCAGGATTTATTACACATTTACAGCACAGATGCATTGGACACACTGCACGTGACTCATCACCCATCTGAACACCTGCTTCTGCTCAGAAACTCAGAGGAAGAAGTGCAACAACTTCACCTTGCCACAAATACATCCCAAGCACATGCCTGGCAGCAGCACCAATCTACCTGAATTCTTGCAGCTATTTCTACCACTCTGATGAGTCTGCTTTGCTTTTGCCACCAATGGAGGTAGCAGCTGCAAAGCTGGTTCATGATAGTTTAGATTTCACCCTAAATCAGCCCACTGTACTCAACTGCTAAAGAAAGAAGTCTCATCAGAGGTATAACTAGGCACAGCAAGTTGAATATGGACAGGTGTTCTTTTCCACTGAGGAAAAAAAAAATAAAAATTCTGTGCTTGGAGTTTCAAACTTTCTCATCAAAATTCACCACAACACCAAGACCTCTAGGTAAAACAAACACGGCACAGGAAAGCAAGCCCTGGTGAAGAAATGAGTGAAGCAAAGCGTTTTAAACACTGTGCTGAATTTGCTCTTCCTTTTTCCTCAGATGTACTTGCCTTTCCCCACTGCCCCCAGTCACTCAGGAGGAGCTCCTGCCCTATGGCTCTTCTGGAGCAGGAGAAGCTATGCCTGCATGTGGCTATGCATGTCAGGGCACACAAGTCTCATGTTGTATTCAGTGGCTTGTAGCATCACAACAAATGGGTTTTTTAGTGAACAGTGGGAAAGGGTGAAGGGTGCCGGAGCCTCAGGAAATCATTGACAATTATTGCAAAGGAGAAACGAAGAGTTTACTCAAACAAATCCTAGTAGCAACAGCAGACTCCAAATTAGCCTGTTTGCAACTCTGCTTGGGTTGATCAACCAGAAAAGTCTATATAAAACATCAAGAGAGCAGGACTCAACTTTCCAGCCAGCTCTCTTCTCCTGTGTAGGAGCTCAACTTTTCGATTATTCCTGGTGGTTTAAGGATGAACTTTGTTCTAAACTACTAATCCATGGCAATGGGCTAAGCAGGTTATCTTTCTAATGGAAAAATCGATTATGTAGCAAAGTTTGGTGCAGAACTGAAATAGTATGGATATTAAATGGCTCTTAAGCAAGGAAAAATGATTAGTCATTGAAAGTTTTAGCTAAGTTCTGATTTGAAATAAGAGGTCAATATTTTTTAAAAAAATTATTTATACTTCATTGAAATATTGTTTTGACAAATGTCTTTGAGGGTTTGGTTTATATTTTTTAAAGGTTTAAAAACAGAAGGGGAAAATTAGAAGTCAAAAGCTTTTTCAAATCCATTTAAATCAAAGCACTGAAAATACAACTTCCCTAGTTTCTCTTAAAGTTTGCTTCATAAGAATTATGAAACAACTATATTCAAACACGCAGTCTGTCAAATCTGCACTTTGTCAAAGATTCCAGGGAGAAACCTCCACACTATTGTCATTAATTGTTTTATTGGCTTTTATTTTATTCAACAGGCTTTTTTTTTTTTTTCCTAATTGAGCCATGCTCTCCAGCAGCATTCACGGCTAATGCTGAAATGCATGTGTCTGTACTCAGATGGGCACATTTATGCTCTGACCTGTCATCTTAGATAATTCCACTTTTCCAGACTGACTCAGACACGTTTTCTCTCTTACACCTTGAGTGGTTACCTTAACTAAACCTGGTATTGCTGCCTGTCAGACTCCCCTGGTGACAGCCATTAGCACAGTTGAATGAAATTCTGTGCTGAGTACATGGAATTTCCCTCCTGATAAAAGGTGGATGAGAAAACTTAGTTTTGTATCAGGTGCAAAACCCACTCCACTTTGTGGCTGGACAAAAGGAGCTCATTTTTCATCCGTCTTACATCTCACTTGGCCACCTCCACCAGTGAAATGCAAAAAAACCAGTCATGTAAGGTGAGAATAGGCTACACCTACTGCAAACTTGCTTTGCCCACATGTAATCTTCCAGCAGAGGTAGATTCACACACTCAGTGTCATTTAATTCATAAAGGTCTCCAGCAGAGCTCAAAGGAAGAGTAGACTAATAGAGAATATGCAGAGAAAGTGAAAAACAAGGGAAAGAAAAAATAAAAACAAATGTTGTTGGATATAATCTGGAAAACGGACAAGACTGAAAAAGGGTGTCTCTCAGATACTCATTCAATAAATATAAATCTATCAATTATGCCAACATGCAAACAACACATAGGGCAGTCACAAATATTTGCATTTTAAAGGTATTTAATAGAGATTCATGTTGCCTGATGCAGAGGAAAGAGTCAAGCTTACGATGAACAGATTTCGATGCTTTTGCTCAAAGAGACCACAAAATAAGGAAACAGAATGTACAGGCACATTCACACTCTGGAAAACAGGAGATGAACAACATGGTAAGGCATCTTCCTGACCTAAGAGCTAGAAGTTCAATGCGTTTCATTTACTACAGGTAGAGACCAGTAACATCATCCAAAATACAGCCTCACTTCTGATAGTGGTTTGACACAGTAGAAATACTTAGTATTTGTCATTAAATTCATTATTCCAGTGGAAGCCAGCTACGCCACTGTAACTATTAGTAACATTTGAGAATTTCTACATACCACAGAAATAAAAGTGTGTTTATCCACTAGGGAACACAATGAAAAGGAAACTGAAGAATTTCTGCAGCCTATCAGAAGCTGAGAAGAAAACAGGCTCCAAAACTCTCTTTGTTAAGAAGGACAGAGGAAAAAAAGAGTCAGGAGTGGAATGCACCCACTGGTCACTGCAGGAATTTGTGCAAAATCAGTTCATTTGTGTACAGACACTAAAGAAGGAGCAACAGCACCCTTCAAAGGAGGAAAACAGAGCTTCTATTTTGCTCGATAAGGCCCCATATGACCAACAATCATAACAGGTTAAATGGCTGCATTTAAGGACACTTTCCATCTGAATAAGTGTACTCCCAAAGAAGTATTGATATCTCATGAAGGACCAACAAGTCCAAGTGGTTTTGAAATGTATCTCTAATGAATTGAGTGTAATGAACTTGGCTAATGGTTCGATAAGTGTTTCAAATTGTGCTCGTTGTTATTGTTATGCTTGGGTACAAGAGAAGCAATCACAGTGTTTTATCCAGGGGGAATCTAGGGCAAGTGGAACTGAGATACTTAATGAATGTTGGTAAAACATCTTCGCCAAACTACTCCAAAAACCCACATGTATGCAAGAAGTCAGTTCAAAGTTTTTTTGCCTTTTAAAGGGAGTCTAGAAATTGATGTGTCATGGACTCTACTATTCATATTGAAAAAACCCTGCAAAAGGGTCTGGATAAACGAGGAGAACATGTCCACCACAAGGCAGCTTCCGGACTTGGTGCCTAGGGCTTTGGAGAAGCAGAAACCATACACCTTCTTACAGACAAATAGGACTGCCAAGAGAAATACTGATTTCTGCAGCTTCAGAGACATTCTGCCTAATAGCTGTCAGTGGAGGTGAAAATGCTGTCTGGAGATGAGAAATGGCTTCTATGGAAGTGCTTTTCCTCCTATTGCTGCCACCCCCCGTGTAAGACGCATGTGGCTCCCTGAATGCTGGCTTTGGGAAACACAACCTGAAGTGAACACATTCTACTTTTTCACCTGAGCTCACTAAATTGTGACTAATGACTGCAATGCAAGACTGCAGAACTTAAGCCATGAACAAAATGAGAAAACCCTCACTCCACTTGCCTAGCCAACATATTTCAAACTTCTGCATAATAAGTGCTATACCTGGCTGTTGCCCAGGAGCCCTCTCAAAAAGGCTATACATTTCTGAAATCTCCTCTGCAACCACCATTTAAAATGGGAAGTTTCAAATTGAGAAATAGTCAGTGTGGATTTTATGATTTTTTTTTAAAAAAAAAAAAACCCACCATATTTACCTCCTACCATTAAACAGATATCATCCTGGCAAAAGTAGGCTCAAATTATGGCCTATGGTGTTCTTAAGCTTTCAGGAACCTTGCAAAAGTCAAGGAGAAGAAACACTTAGTAAAAAGAGAAAAGGTAAGAAGTCACTTTTACATTCTCCCTCACATATTTTTTCCCCTCATATACCTTAATCATTGGCACAGACACCTATATACTTTGTTATATTTCTTGCTCACAGATCTCAAAAACACAGGAGCAGGGAGAGTTTCTCACAATTTCAAAAAGACAGATCCTCCTATATATCTTGGAAGGAGAAATTTTCATATTGTATTTTATGGTTAGGACCATACAGTGAATGTAACCCACTGCTCCTTCATTGAGAAAATAACTGCCAAATCTTGTTTTTAGCTTTCCATTTAAGCCTCAATACTAAGCTGTCAAAGAACTATTTATTCTTTGCACCAGATGAATTAAAGGGTCATCATCCACCACACAATATTGGGACTAAGAAAGGACTAAAAGTGATCAAAAAATATGAATTTTGCACTCTAACATTAATCTAAGTTTTACCTAGTGATAAATAAGAATCTTAAAGTTAGTTGACTATTGCCTACGATTTCCTAAACATAACTTAAGACAAGTGTACGCTGCAATTCAGTCACACGGGGAGCTTGGGCACCTCAGATTAGAAGTTCTTCGATGGTGCTTCTTCGGGTCTTGCTTTTGACGTACGACACTAACACAGCTCTCCACGGGGAAAAAACTTTTAGCCTCTCACACCATTTCACACATACATAGATTGCTGTGTAGTGTTATAGACTGTGTATTCTCTCATTCGGAGGTTACGAGACATAAACATTCCCTGTGGCTAAGTGCTTGTAATTAAATACAGTGCTGAAGAAGCTAATTAAAAAATGTTTTGATGATAGCTGCATAATACTTAATAACCTTCATAGTGGAACAGCTGTGCAGAAAATACTAGATTTGTTAACATTTTTAGGAGTGTTGCATTAGTACCACGTTTACATGACTCCAAGCACTAAGGACTGTGAGAGACAAGTGTTATCTTGGGTGGCTTTTGGGCTAATCACAGGGGCAAGTTGTCACCCAACCTGGTCCCAGGAGTGCTCTGCACAGCTGCCTTCTGTGAGTGCAGGTACCACTGCTGAGGCAGCATTTCAAATGCACATATACCCTTAGGGTAAACTCTGGCTTGGGCATCTTGAGTGCATCAGTTACAGAAGAGCAGATATCCAGGCCAAAGTCTGCTTATGATCTCCTGGTGAGGAGCTTCTCTTTCATGATAGGAGAGTTTTGGGGCTTGATCTGTACTCTCTCCCTTTTGTTCTATAGGGGACCTCAATGCAAAGTTTGGGATTTCTAGGTTCCACTCTGGGGCCAGAAACTAAGAAGCAGAAGGTAACACTACACATAGTGACCATTTGCTTACTCAAAATAGCTCATGTATACCAGACTTAGCTATTTATTTTTGCACCAAATCATCATACCCTCAAGGGTTACTGGGACTCTGCAGTTCACCAAAACCAGCAACAGTGTCATAATAAAAAAAAAAAAAAAAAAAATCACTCCTTTCCATGCCTCAGCAACACAATCAGTTTTCACAAACCACAGAAGTCACAAACAGATCACTGTAAGGGACAGACTGCAAACAGATATTTCATATGCACATGGAAAAAAGGGGACAAAGCAAAATCAATAGCAATATGCTTACTAATATGTGTTTTAGCCCCAGGCTGCAGCATGGTATGCAATATACGTAATGTAAACATTCTCAATGTAAGACGGTTCAATAAAATGATAGATATTCTAAAAATAAAGTGTCCCCAAATAAACAGAAAACATATCTGCCCTAAAAGAAGAGGAAATCCTTGTATGTAGCCTCAGCCATCAGTATGCAATATATACTTTCAAGGCTAACTTTCTAGCAAAAAAGCCTTTTTGAAAAAAAATATAAATGAAGTTTCTCATACATTGCAGTCCAGCAGTAAGGCCAGGTACCCCAGAGCTACTCAGTAGCAGGTGGAGATCAGTAGTGCTTGCACAGAGGTGTGCTGCTGGAGGGGAGCCAGGAATTCGGTAGCTTCCCATGACCATAAGTCACAGGGAGGAGAAGGTAGATCTGAACAGAGTCCTACGGGCTCCAGCGTTGTGGCAGTAAGTTTTCAAAGTGGAATAACATCTTCCTCACAGCACAGTATCTTCCAAGAGTAAACAATGTGAGTATAAAGTGAAAATTGACATTTTAAAAAGTGGAATTTCCATTTCTAAGAGCTTTGGAAGGTCTTTGCTCCTCCTGCATTTCTCACCTCTCATCACTGTCACCATGGGACTAATTTCATACAACATACCCAAGATTTCTTCCCATTGCTGTATGGAAATAAAATGCAAATCATTCTTCACTATCTGTTTTGAAATCATCTGATTTTTAAAACAATCCCCAAGTGCTTTGTAGGGGAGAATCTGAATTTGACTGCCATGACTCACAATATTGCACATAAGTTAAAAAAAAATATCTCATGGATGTTTCAAACAAAATCTTCAAAACACTTAACTGGACTTGCTGCATCAGAACAGACCTATTCCTTATTAATTATCCTCCTATCCAAAACTGATTTTCACCAGCCAATTGCAAGAGCCAGATATTAGGCGAATGACAGAGGATGGATAGCCTTTTTTTTAAAAAAAACCCTTTTGTTTTTACTGAGGAGGCTCAAAACATTGAATTATAGTCCAGTTAGATGCAGGTGTTAAGGGTTTGGTCTAATTGCTCCTTTTTTTCATCTTGCCAGGTTATTTGCTTTAATCCTATCACCACAGTGACTTCTACAACCTAATTATACCTTGCAGAACCAAGTAAAAAAACTAAAAGAGCATGGCTGAGGTTTATCAAACACTGTCTTAAGTCATTAATAAAATGAAAAAATCATTTAAGTAAACTATAGTTCTCCAACAAAAGTAGAAAAGGTAGATTCTTTGCATGACTATTTTGAAAGAATAAGTATTTTTGTGGCAAAAGATTTTTTTGTTGCAAAAGAATATATTTTTAGATGGTAAAAGTTTCTTGAACCTTGAATGACAGAGTACCATTTTTCATTATGTTAATTTAAGTGTTAAAAGGGTTTTCTGACTGACACTAATTGATGGTCCCTCCTGGGGCTTAATTGACATGAGCTTGTCTCTGTAAACCTGTACTGTTAATCAGCTCCTTACCCACTTTGAAAAATGTTTGCAGCTCAAGTATCAGTGGGGGTTACAGACAGACAACATTGATTCTAAGTGAGGGTGCTTTTGAGAACTCTGGTTGTGGTATTTCATTAAACTGATATTTTCCTAATCTCTCTCTAAAGTAGAAAGATAGTGTCTTGGATTCATTTACTGCTGGAATTACTTTTTGTTGTTTTGTAAGCATTTCATTCAGATGTTAAGTGTTTCCTTTTATCTATTGCAAATCAGCAGGCTTAGATAACTTGATGTTAAATACTATTTTAAAACACATAGAATTAGCTAATACATCAAGCCATCTTATTTCTCAAGGAAAGAGTTGTTTTTTTGATGGCTTCACTTAAAACATTCCTGTAGTGATACCGTATTTAGTAAATACAAGGGAAAAAAAGGTGTTCCCTTACAACAATTGAACCAATAGCCTTTTATCCAATACAAAACCAGCATTGGATATTTTCTGAAGTTTTAGTCTACACCAAAGAAGAGGGCTTTTGGAAGAATTTGTTTGCTTAAATCTTCCTGACATTATGAAAGTTACGTTTCTTCCAAAATCTTAGAGGTATTTTTTTCAAAGAATGTTTGGTTTGCAGCTCTGTGATCCTCTGACAACACCATCACAATCATGCTTCATACTGAATTACCACAGTCCTATCTGTAGGGACAGCATCTAACAGTAAAGAGCATGAAATATATAAAATAACTTAAAAATATGCATTAATATGTTCATATATTTTGCTATCTTTTATTCTTGGGAGGAACGCTTTAGAAATACCTGTGAGGGTACTCCATTATTTCCCTGCAAAACCCTTCATAATTTATCTGCCATGAAGCACTTTGGAACAGTAACTGTATTTTGGAGAGGGTTTTGCCCTCTGTTTGTACAATGCTTGCTGTAAGGTCATAGAAGCTACAGACAAGTTGATAATAATGGTAATATTTTGTATATTCACAAAAAAACATTGAACTACCTCCAATTTTATAATAGCTACCTGAGTGGGAAACACACAGCAGTAAAAATGGCTAAATCCATTTTTATTGACACGTATGTAAATTACTGGGGTAAACTCATCAAAAGCACAGCAGGTTAACTGGTATACTAAGTGAAAAAAATCTGATGATGTCCTAGAAACAGCAATACAAGTGTGGCCTTTAAATTGTTAAATTATTTGGACATGGAAAATTATGCCCATAGAGATAAGCATAGGATTCGTACTGAATAATTAATTCAGCTCAGGTTTTTGGTTCCTAAGAAGTTAAAGCTCATGGGTTGCTTTGAATTTACTAGTCATAATGGGCTGCTCCAATCGAAACAAGTGCATTGCAAGTCTCCAGAACCATTTTTCCAGAAGGATTTTCAACATCCTTTTTTGATGGCTTTATTGCTTAACTGTCAAGAGGTACCATGTGTTGCCAGGATGTTTTCTTAAAGTTGAACCAAGGAAAAGAAAAGTTGAAAAGATTTTAAGATGGACTCATGAAAACTTTCCATCATAGACCGTTCCACAATATATAAATCATACAATGGTTGAAATACCAGCACTCAATGCATGATGGTGTGGATCTCTTCAGCAAGAAGTATCAAAGCTATTTCATATTTCTTCTGTTCTGCTATATTTGCCTGCTTGATGCTCTGTACAATGCTGTTTCTCTCTCCTTTCACATGAAAGGAAATATATAAAATACAGAGATATGAGTTGCTGTTACGTCAATTCAATTTTGTTTAGGTTGAGCAACAAACCACTGAGAAATAATAATTATTGACTATTCTTAAGTACAAGAACAGTGGTTATAAAGCAAATTCCAGAGCATATAGTCAAAGAGTCACATGCTTGCTCTAACAAGTTGTAGTCACATAGCAAAAGCTGCTATTGTAAGGTTCTCCTGGCAATAGCACAAAAATCAAGCCCAAGTTATCTATGCTTCTTACTGCAACACCCCAAGACATTTTGCTATTAACATAAACAAAAAATTTTCCCTCCAAAGCATTTCCTGGCATACTCTGCTCCTACTGCTACCTCTGAGATGCTAAATACTGAGATAACAGTAGCCAACACACACTATCTTTTACAGCAATTAAATACAATGATAGGCTCCAGCATAAGCAATCTTGCATGGCTCAGTAGATGACTGGTCCAGCCTTACAGAGTTGCTCCTTGGCTGCGTTACCCAAGCCAAAACAGACATAAAAATCATTTAATTTAAAAATTTTTGTAGCAAGGAGAAATGCCTGCAGCAACTGAGAATGTGTTATAGCTGAAAACAAAGCTCTACAGTCAGCCCTGACAAATTCCTCAAAAATGCTTTTTCTAAGTAGACTATGTCAATTATTTATGGCTCTAGAAGAGCAGTTGTGTGGCTTGTTCACCAGAAATTAGCTCGGGAATTGAAGGTGGCTTTCTAAAACTCCTTGGTAAACTCAGAGCTGAAGCATTTTCCCTGCTACCCTGATGGTGTTGAGCATAAATGACTATACACCAGTCTCTGGGAGCTGCTTCCTCCACTCCTGTGTTTGCGATACCACCCCTGAAGCACCCTCACATTGAGGATCTGTTGCCAGTCCTATAGCTACACACTGGCCTCAGATTTTTTGTACCTTATCATCAAAATACACGAACATTCCAGAATTTGTTTCTACCTTAACAAGGCTTAGCTAAAAGAAGACACACACCTCTTTACAAAAACAAAGGCTTAGAAGAATAAAAATGGGAAATAAAGAAAGTCTCCTTTAATGCACATACTCCAAGGTTAAGCAAAAAAAAATAAAACTCTTTTCTGTTCTGGATCTAACAGACAAACTTCAGACTCTTATCTAGTCTAAGGCAGCAGAAGCCTACTTTTAATCCACATATATATTTCCAGGAATGTTCTCACTGTCAAAAATTTGGGTTTGAGGGTATCACCTTCAGCCAGATTGGCTGTTTGCTTTGGGATTTACCCACACCTCATCCTTTCTAACTTTGGACTTGTTCAGAAAAGTGTTTTTGCTTCAAAACGTCACCTATTTGGAAATATGTGACTTTGGCAGTCCATAATTTTTTTTATATTTAAGTGGCTGGAAATCTGGAAACCCATTGAGCCATAAAAGACACTCTCACCTGTCAACACCATGCACAAAACTACATGCTGAATATTCTCAGCGAGCCAGGGACATAGTATGTATTTATATGCAGACAATCATGCTTTAGAAACCTATAAACTTCAATCCCATTTATATAATTAATAATTCTTCATTATTCACTTTGGGGAAAACGGCTGATGCATAACCTTTGTCTTTGGATGCTACTAAACCTAATAATTTAGTTGCCGTAAGAAAACTAGCACATGTCATAAAGTTCACAGGGATAAAATATTAAGAGCTTTGTCAGAAAGGTAGTGTTTGCTGATTTGCATGCCCTGAGCCACACTAGCAGGCTCCGGGGTTCTTTTTATGCTAATAGCCTTTGGGCCAAGCCCAAATGGGATTCCAGATAAAAATACACATACACGTCATAATCTAGTCAGTAATAAATGCATGAAGAATACAACTACTGAGTGGAAGAAGAAAAAAATCCTTAAGCAAATTCTAGAGTGTTTTTAGAGTATTTTTATATAAACCAAAACCCCCTGACTTCATGCATTTGTATGTTGATATCGTAGAGATATGGTGCAGTAGGACAGCCTTCAAGCATGCATGCGAGCTATCCATTATTGATACAGAATGGATATCATAAGGAAATTGAGCTCATTTCTAAAGACTCATGTTATCAAAACCAGAAAAATTAGTGGCTCAGATTTTAAGCAAGCAATTTCACCACGTAACACCAACAATAAATCCACATTTTATTAAGCTTAGAGAAGTGTGCACATTTCCATTGGCTAATAGCTACAGAACTACACTGCTTTTCTAGACAACTTAGTTTTTGCTAGAAGAATTAGTTTATCAAGTGGCTGATCTAATTAATTTGCTCATTCTGCTCAGGTACTGTAGTTGTCACATTTCAACAGTGAGGCACATAGAAACAAACTTCTTCTAAGTTGTAATCTCCTGAATTACAAAGAGTTGGTTTGACTATCAAAACCCTCTCAAGATGAACAATTAACACTTGTATCCAACTTACTACTCAAACATCCAGGCTTGGTTCACTGAGCATACCAGAGGCATGTAATTGTAGCCTTGTGGTGGTCTACCTTGACATAATCAGTTACCTATATCACAGAGGAAATAAGCACCTGTGTCACCAAGTCAGGTCCATGCTTTCTTTTCAATTTCCTGTGCTATATAAATTTTTACAAGCACTTATTGCCCCTGAAGCTATACCAACAAGAGGCAAATAAGTCCTTACCAATCAGCACATGTTACCAGCGTTCTCAGAGAGAACTTTGTTCTGAAAAAGGCAATGCTTTTATTAGACACTAATTTAAAAAAAAGTCAAGGAATGGTTTTCCCTGTGCAGTTGGAAAGGTCACTCGGGTATCTCTTCTGCAAATTCTCCCTTGAACTTTGTTAGAGTCAAATGATGAGTCAAACTATTTCACCCATCAGAGGTAACACCAATCTTCTTGCGGATTTTTCTGAGAAGTTAATCTTTTAGGGGGTGTCAATGATACAGAGTAGGGACTCTTATCTGTTTTGACCCCCATCCTCCCTTCATGCTTTTATCTGCATTTACACAGGTAAGAGAATACACAATATTTCAATAAATATTGTATATTTGCCAGTTGAAAAGAAATCCCTTAAACCCACAGAGAAAAGAAGTGGAGAACCAACATTAAGGGCTTTACACCAAGCTCTCCATATAAAATTACTGTGAAGTGTTGTGGGACAAAAGAGCATCCTTGCTAAACACTGCTTTCAAACTGTCTCACCACATTACTTTATTGTATTGCAGCTTTTAAAATATAAGGAGCAACTCTTAACCTCATATATTTTTGTCTTTTTCTTACACTTTTGGATGTGACAGATGCAATCAATTTTCTTTTCTGATAACATTAGGAGTTGTCCATATAAAATGCTGCCGAGGAAAACTCATATACTGTATGGATATATTTTTTGTTTAAGAAGGAACCCTTTCCTTACATCTAAGAGAAGCAAGAAATAGAACTACTCCAAATGCACTAATAAAAGAAACAAAACAGGTCAAGGAGTTAAAGTCTGTCTTGGAGGTAAGTGTTTTCAGCAAGAGTAGCTTATGAATCTTTCAAGTTTTGACCAGCCACACAAAAACCAGGTAATATTTCTTTGTATCAGTGACCTAAGCTAGCCTAGAGCAGGTACAAAAGAAAATGGAAAATGGCAGGGGGGAGCACAGTGAATTCTTGACCCTTTCAGTGGACACACCAGCTGAGGTTGACCACAGCTCCTCAAGAAGCCAAATCCTGGTAAAAACCAGAAGAATCATTTTGCAAAGTGAACATGAATTAAGAGGCATTTTTTTTGTTTTCAGCCAGTTGAAAACCAAGACAAGAAGAATCGCCTCTTGCAAGTTCACATGATGATATTTTGAAACCAGCGCTGAATAATGTATATTTGGGCACTCAGCTAAATTTACCTTACATCAGCAATCATCCTCCTAGTAGATTAAAACACCACCCCTTTTTTGCATGCCCGGAAAAAAAAAAAAAAAATCAACAGCTTGGTTAAAATTTCTGTACAATCCTTTAAAACACAGATTAAAAACAAACCTAAAGAAACAGAGAAACCACTTCACAAAACACACCAGGCTCACCATTGTCACAGGAGGAAACCTTGGATGGTTTGTTTAAGCCTAGAGTTGATTACTTCTCACACAAAAGGTGTTCATACTGGGGAAAACTACTTTGCTTTAATATCAAGTTGCTGTTGGGCAACACTATGGTACTGTGCTGTGTCTACAGTGCCTCCAATAAATATAATAAAAAGTAGTAATGCTCTTCCATGCTACACTACGACCTCAGAAACATAAGAAGCTGGGGCAAAAAAAACAGAATCTTAGAAATGGGGAAAGCAATGCAAGAGAAGTGAGGGGAGCAACTCTACTTTAAGCACGTGAAGGTAGTGAAAGGAAGTTACAGAGGGGGAAAAAAAAAAATTAAAAAAAAATGTGAGTTTAAAAATATAATGTAAGGAGTTACTATAAGAGACACCTAGGCTTGGATGAAGAAAGGTAGAATTTAAGTGGCTGTTTTTAGCCCCTCTAAGGTGCTCTCTATCTGGAAAGATATTGAAGAGTCAGAGAAGTTTAAATTAATCAATTGACATTCATTCACAAGCAGGCATTGTAATGATGCTACAAGAGAGACCTACAACCTGACTCTTAAAGCTGGAGAAGTTACTCCTCATGCTGAGGAAGATTACAGGTAGCCTTCCCAAATCTACCCATCCTGTTTTCCTACTTTTTGTGTGTATTTAGAGTGAGATTTTCGTGGTGCTAAGCCAAAAATATTGGAGGAAAGAATTTCTGTCTATTCACAAATACCATGTCATAACTAAATAGGTGTCAAGGCTGCAATTTGACTGAGTATCAATAGCTGACACTGAATTGTGATAGAGACAGAATCAAACAAAGGAAGTTCTCCTCACTTTTAAATTAGATTATTTCCCCTTTGTCTTATTCAAGGTTTTCTTCTTCATAAAACGGAAAAGAAAGCCTCACAGTTCTGACTCATCTGACAAGTGATGGGGAAAATATTAATATATTGGGCTGAGGAAAAGGTGGCTTGTAAGGACATTTTGGGCTCTGTCCCAAAAATCTGTACAAGCTGGAGCAGCCTCTGTTTCCCTTTGTGCTTTTAGAGAGCTGACTCCCCTCACACTTGCCCATTCTGCTGCTATCAATAATCTACACAACAAAACTTCAAACCCCAAATTTGTAAATACAGTGTGTGGCAATGCAAGTTAACCCACAATAGTATGTTTAAAATGGAAAATATCAAGTGCAACATCCCTGGAATAGTATGAAAAATAGCAGCACCTACTCTAAAATGTCACCAAGCCTCTCAGAATAACATCCTTGCTGTTATTTTAGCTTCACAACATAAAACTTCCATACTTTTAACAGATATTTTTTTAAAGAAACCAGACATTAGTTCTGCCAGTAACAGCAACAATAAAATGCAACTTTCCTAAAAATAGGGAAATAGTATATTTCTGGTTTTTTTTAGTATGCTCTTGGAAAACTTCACTCGGTAATTATGCTTGTGCTGTTTCATATTTTCTGCATTGCTTACCCTCCTTTGTCTGAGCCAGGTGTCTACATGAAGGGAACAGGTCTTCAAAAGCAGTTAATACCTGATAGCTTCACTTGATGAAACTATTAGTATCTCTGAAGTCTGGTCTCCTCAGTCTCCTGGTTTAATAGTGATTGCATTTAAAAAGAAACTGATGCAAATCCAAATAATGTATGCAATCAAAAACTACTAAAATCTGCAGAAGACCTGCTGCTGTGACCAGGGGCATTCTGGAGACTCTCCATTTTTTCACCCCTGCCCCAGTTGGAGTGTCACATTTACAAGAACTAGGCAGAAAACTTAGAAGAAATCCCATGTCAAATACTTTAAGATGCATCTGGTATTTCTAAGTGAGGGACCTTTAGTTAAATGGACCAGCAAGAAAGAAAACTAGAAATATTCACATTTCAGTTGGCAAGTTCTTGGCTGTTCACTAAGAAATAAATTTGGAACTATTTAAAGGATAAAAACACCTTTTCTTTTAAAATAATTAATCAGGAATTTCAAAGGACTCTTAAAGGGCTTAAGCATTCGTCCAGCACCACAGGGAAACCAATAATTAGTTTTTTTCAACCAATCTGTGCTTTTGAGCACTGGAAAATGATAAAATATGTTCCATACACCTACGCCCACAGAGGAGGCAGAGTTTAACCTTATCACTATGAAGCAAGTCCAAGTTCAGCTAGTCAGGCTGCAAGTGGCTATAGACTTCTGCTAATGTTAAGACAACTCCAGCCATTCATTTTAGGGGAATTCACTGTAAGATATAAAGATCAACTACACAGTCTTTAAACTTTTATCCTTTGGGGAACAATTCATTCATTCAAACTGCCCTTGTTACATTAATCTAGTTAAAACAAATTTGAGAATTCACAAGCAGCCATAAACTCCTTCTCTGCTAAATAAAAACACAACAGAATATGTAGATATACATTTTGAAAGCTTTTTAGGTAACATCAGGATCAGTGGGAGGCAACACACCGCACCAGTGAAGCGGTATCTGCAGAGGTTTGCTTGGGTGAATTCATTATCACTTGGCAAACTAAGCACTTTCCTCAGGAAAATCCTTGTCCCTTTGGAGTTTGTGACTTAAGCATACTTAGTTAATGCAGCTTCTTCATAAGTCTCTTTTCTTAAAAGCACCTCTGGCAAAAAGTAAAGGATAAAGACAAAGCAGAGCCAAGTATCCAAGGACCTAGACGCAGCTGATGGGTCCCAGCTGCACCTCCAGGAACCAAGGACAGGGTGAAGGTGAACACAGCCTTGACTGTAACATCTTGAAACAGCCACACTTGGAGGAGGGTCTGCCTTACAGCAAGGGCAAAAACCACCAAGAGAGCTGTATTGACAGTTTTCCTAAATTAAGGCAAAACCTGTGCAGCTTTTCCAGGAGAGTCCCATTATCCCCAGCCCAGCCACATACACGTACCTGCCTCAACGCTGACCCCAGTGCTTGCTCTCATCCCTCCTCCCAGCAATCTCCTACCACATGTGCTCCCTTGGTCTTAAATGCTCTTCCTTGCAGTTAGACATGTAATTCCTCCCACCTGTGCTACAGGGCAGCCTGGTTCACCCTCACACCCTAAAGCTCCTGTCTCCTGTCTGTCAAGGCAGCATCTCATGGGGATCTAGAGGAGCAACCTGTTACCTCCATGCTCATCAGGGGCAATTTTGAAGCCAGCAGCAAATGCTATTTACATTGTCAAATCCTAGTAAGAGTTCTGAGTGACTCTGGGACATGCAGTGTGCTCTTGGAGGTGAAATAGGAGTTTGCTTTCTGCCAGCTGCTGCCTCTGAGAGCATCTTGAAGGCCGTAATAATGGGAAGTGGGGGTGGTGAGACACTAGAACAAGTTGCCCAGAGAAGTTGTGGATGGCCTATCCTGCAAAGTGCTCAAGACCAGGTTGGATGGGGATTCAAATCTGGTCTATTGGAAGGTGTCCCTGCACATAGATCAGGTTATGCAAAGAGCAGAGGGAAGAGCAGAAAGGGAGAGAGTTTATGTGGCTTAGCTGAGCGTGAATACCTGAGAGGTTGAACCTAAATATCAATATAACCTATTTCCTTTCAGGAATGTATTTCTTGGCCACTGACTGATCAGTTAATCCTCTTTTTTATTCTCCTCCCTTCAGTAAAACTCCCAGGTTATTACAGGTGATATCCAGGGACACAATATTCATGGTTCCAATGTAGTATGTTTTACTGCTCCCAATAAAATTTGTACAAAGTTTACAGACTGAACTTGAATTGTGCCCTTACTGGAAGCAGCTTGAACCCCTTGGTTCTGCATTTTCATCCCACAAGATGAAGATCATCCTCAAAACTACCTGAATAATGATAAATGAACCCCTCACCTCTTATCTCTTCCTTATCCTTTTCATAATTTCTCTCTTATTTTTCTTTCGCTGTGTCCCAAGCCTTGCTTTTTATATATCTTTCAAAGTTCAGCATATGCATATACCTCAGTATGGGCCTGTCTTGAATTGCTAATATCGTATGCTCTGCGTGCTTTCCATCTTGCTGGAGTGAATGTGGTAAGAGAACAGAATGCATTTTTCTAAGATGTCATGTAACATAAGATATGCAAATTGTCTCTGATTGGGAAGAAGAGATTATTTTTCCTGTCAAATACATATGCTTTATGTACACTGCTTGTTAGAACAATGTTCAACAAACATTCAATTTTTAAAGGCTAGAATATTCCGAAAATGAGTTTTGCATGTGAAATCCTCGTTTGTAAGAAGAAAAATGAAAGTACTACGCAGCGTATTCTGTTATCAGGACTAAACACGGGTAACAAGAAGGGTCTGAGGGAATGAGAGGAATGGAGACTGCCAAGTTTGTTGGTTTTGTCCTTTTTTTTCACTTGACCTGCGTGGTGGGGTAAGGGGGGAGAGAAAATGTACGGCAGCGGTTCCAGCGCTAAGAGGAGGGAGGGACCATCATCGGCAAGCGGTGGCTCTGTGCAAGCTCTGTGATATCCATAGGATTTAGCCAATCTGTTCCTGCAGATGTCAGTTTTATGCATGATTTACCTGGCTTGACGTGGCTCCTGTTCCTGCGCCAGCGCTGCCAACTCGCAGGTTGGAAAGCTGTGGTGCCCCGCAGCCGCCACGCTGCCAGGGCCACGCACAGCATCCCTTCAGTCCTCTGCTGCCCCAGGAAAGGGTGGATAAGGCCTCTGATATTTTGGTCTGCTTTGTTTTAAGGTTTTCCTTGAGCTTTTCTATATACTCTGAATATTTGCAGCAGAATTTCTGTTATTTTTTAATTATTTTTTTTTTCCAGATGGGCTTCTACTAAAGATTACAAGTAAACAAAGGAAAATAGACACCAAAAAAATGCTTTTTGAGCCACTGGGACAGCACATACACTTGTCATCCCTCCATGAAGTATTGGCTATTAAAGATATAATATTTCTGCTATATCTCAATTGCAGCGTAACAAGACTGACTCTGAGTGAGTGTATGCAGCTGACCTTCTGTGAGCATTTTCAGTACACTTCAAAATATCATATTATTTACCAGTTGTGGAAAAGTGTTCTTTAGTAAGCAGTACAAAGCAATCGCAGTAGCTTTGGAGATTGTAAAGATTTCCTAAGGAGCCACTAGTGTTTGTAAGATGCCCTTGGGGCTTCTATTTTGCACTGTGATTGTGCAGTGTTTTATTTCTGTCATAAAATGCATAGAAAGGGAAAAGGAAAGAAGTAATCTTCTACAGCTGGAAACCAAATTACAGGACTCTCCTATAATAAGGAGAGATTTTCCCCAAAGTGACACAGTGGGACATTAAAGCTTTGAATTTGATCCTACCTAAATGAATAGGAAAAAATTCCATTGACTTTAGTAGTAGAGGATCAAACTCCAAAGGAGCTATCTAAAATGTTTTGTAGGTGTTTTATGAATGTGGTTTTATATATGTTCATTAAGGGTCTTCTTATCCCTCTTCCCCTCCCTTCAGAAATGCTATAGATATATTATCAAATTCTGTGGCTATGGCTGTGGAGATACAGCAAAAGTATCTCTATGACCAGCAATTCTGTTGAGGTACTTACTCAGATGGGCTCTATATTAACACGGATTCACAGATCAGGGTTTGTTATCTCTACTGTTGATAATTGGCAGTACACACTAAAGCATTTGTAACATTCATGCAGACAGCAAATAAAATGCTACACCTCAGTGTGTTGGTACATTCAGGATCCAAGCATTATCAGGAATTTGAGTTCTAATCTCTCTACTAGGTATCTAATCTACTTTTTAGCAGTACTTCCAGAAAAGAAGGAACAAAAATTGTGAGAAATAAGAGTTTCTGAGAAGGAGTCTTGGGCATCTTAAATCCTCAAATTCTCTATGGAGAAAAAAGTGTCTGCA
>JAOXNG010000064.1:5266734-5288900 GCA_028566535.1 Scolopax minor
CATTCCTCAGTTAAGGCATGATTGGATTCACATGAGAAAAGCTATTTTTGTAAAACTTTGGCTTTTGATGGCAGGAATTTTAGATCTAATCTCTACAATTTCATGCTGAGCAGCTACGAAACATATGTTGTGAAATGCAGAGTGGAGTATCTGACCCTCCACTCCAGCACTTGTCAGCCTCCTGCTCTCCAGCATCCTTTTCTGAGCCCTCAGGCCCCAGTTTGTGCACAAAGTGCCATCTTCTCCCTCCTTTCCATGCCAGCCCCAGTCTCATGTCTGCTCTAAATATGTTTTTGGCAATGGTTTAAGCATTTGGTTGAAGCGCATGTGTGTTTTAACCGATACTCTTTTTCTGCACAATTCCTTTACAGGAACATGCCAGACTGATCTGATTCCTGGTACAGGAATGACTTCTTTGCCTTTCCAACCAGGAACTGGGATGCTTTTAAAAAGGACAGTTACACTGGAATAACCGGATCCATGCCAATACAGGTAAAATGGTGTGACCTCACAATGCTTTTCTGTAGTTCGCAGCATCACTCCTTGCCATAACCCCTCAGTCTCTGCTTTTGTCATGTTTAGCATCTCTCAGTCCCCGTGCCAGGGTTTCAGGTTAGGGTGGGCAGGGCCCACCCATCCTCTGTTATAATCTCCAGGTCTTTTTAAAAGAAAATATAATCAATAGTCCAACTTTGAACTTCCAGCATGCCCTGAAGCTGCCTGAGCATATCCTTCCATCTTCAGTTTCTAATATGCCTATGTTTGTCCTTGTTGTACAAGTAGTTCTTGGCTAGACATAACTGTCAACTTTGCTGGAGACACAGTGTAAATATTTTGCACTTGTACAGCAGTGTACTTACTGAAGGAAATTGTGCTGCATGCCAGCCTGTGCCGGGTTAACAGAAAAAGCAAGTTTTCTCATCTCTTTGGAGCAGCTCAATCTGTAGTGTGGTGCATGATTTAGCAGCATTTGTGATGTTTCCCTGATTAATTCTTAAACAGGTCTCCTAGCAACAGAGGAAGGGAGACCACAAGTACTGTGCCATAGGAGAAACATCTTTGTATTTTTGCGTGGTGTCAAGTATTAGGATTCTTACTTTCCCATTTATGAATGTGCACAGAAGTCTCTGGCATACAGTCACTTCCCCACATATGGATTCCTGAGAAAAGGCACTGGGTTAGGGAAGCTTCTGTAGGCACTATAGAAATAAGAAAAGTAAGTAATTTCATAAAATTCTAGCAACTGGATTTGAAATTCACAAAAATTACTTGGTTAAAAGATTTTTTAAAGGATGCCAGGTTAAATTTTAGAGATTTTTAGAATATGTTCTCTATCCTTCTAGATAATTCATAGATGAAAAGAGAGAAAATTAAGCCAAGACTTTTTATTTTATATATTTCCCTATACAGAAAAACTGTATCTGCGACTAATTTTCACTGTTACAGAAACTATGTGTAAATATGTTTTTGAGCTCCCGTCCAATAAGATCAGAAAATTTGCAATTAGAATGTTAGCCTTAGAGAATTCTTATTTGTGAAAGTGAAATAAGAATGCACTGGAAGAAATGCACTATTTCCATTATTCTTTTCTACCTTCCAGCCTGTAAAAGCCTATTCCTTTAAAAATTAGGCACAGTGCCTGCCGAAGAAAGTGTCATTAGCAAAAAAGCAGCATGTTTCCACCGAAACGCAAAGTATCAGTAGAACTCATCTGTGATTTGAATTAAAATCACACCAAAAGACTGCAGCACTTGTGCATCCTTCTGGAAAAATAAAGGTGGAGCCACAGTGGCAGATTTGTCTTTGCACTCAAGGAAGCCTCCCACTGGCCGTGCCAGGAGGAAAAAGCTGCTGTTTTCCTACGACAACTAGTTAACCCAGGGAAAAGACAGTTGTAAGCTGTTAAATCCTTAATTAAAGGCAGTACAATGGGATCTCAGCAGACACACATACAAGGTATTTGTCCTCTCCCCAGTTCTAATAATACTTTTTTTTTATGGATTTATTAATTGACTTCAGGATTAGATGTTTCCTTAGATGTGCCTTCATGATCTAGAAGTAAAATTAACTCAACACCAGAAAGCAGATCCCAAAATGAAAAGGGAGTTGAAGTGCTAAAGAACTGAGAAACAAGGATAAGTATTTAGTGGAGGGGCTAGGCCTCTTTAGGAACCTTTCACTTTAGGAAGTGAAATCTAACAAAACAGATTTGGTTTCCTATAAATTATATTTGGGGCAGGAAGACTTACGTGAGATTAATCTCAACTTCAGAGTGAATATTCTGCTTGTGTACGTAAAGATTTGCAAGACTGAGCTCTCGGCATACTTTCCCGGGCCACTACCCTAAAATCAAGTCTTGAAAGCTAAATATTGAGTTGCTGTCATTTCTGAAGACCCCCCCAATGGTGAGAATTTAGGGAGTAGGAAAGTGGGATGAGCAGCTTGGGGTTCCCCTGTGCTGTGGAGCAGGGAGGGGACCATGAGGACTGCAAACCCCTGACACAGAGATGGGACTCTCAGCACACAGGGATGTTCTCCATCTACACCCAGAGCTCTGCACTGCTTCCACCTCTGCTTGCCCTCCACTTTTACCTTCTTTCTAGGGCAGATGCTTTCAAAAGTACGAAGCTTCCCTTATTTCCACTTCTCAGCTCTCCACTCCTCTGCAGTGCAAGCAAGAAGTTCTCTACACTGAGAAACAGCTTGACAATTTAGAGTGTATAAGACTATCCATCATTAATATGAAGCCTTGAAAGTATGTTTAATTTTGTTGTCTTCGAGAAGCCAGCAGACTAAAATTCCAGCTGCTCAAAATATGTCAGCCTTAACTGCAACTGCAGGGCTTGGAGAGTAAATCGTAGAAGCCACATTGATTTATACATCTGCCTGCCTCCGCCGTGCAAAGCTCAGCCTCTGTCTTTTATCATGGGTTCATTATTAGTGCATCCCCTCCATACTTGTTTGATTTTTGCTCTCAAATTCTGTGCAGTTCAAAATGCAGGGCCAGTTCCTGAGGAAGCTGCCATCTTCAGAGAGGTTGAACCGTGCTGGCACCACAATCCCACTCGGATTTTCTCTGATGCCCCTCCAAAGAAAGACCGGGTGCAGCCCGTCTTGCAACATTAACACCCCACTTCTCTCACGGAAAGGTAGTTCAGGAAATGAAAGGTAGCATGGTTTCCATATCCTTTCAGCAGATGGCATCAATTAATCTGTCTTCTAACTCAAAATGTTAATATTTTATAAGAATGAGAGAACCTTCGTTTATTTTATTCCCCTTCCCACAGGCATACACTTAAAAAATGTTTCCTAACTTATCTTAATTCATATCTCCTATTTCATAATTACCATTTTACTATACTTTCTGCCCCTGTCACAGCTTAGTTGTGTTTTTTGAAATTTAATCAAATAATAATTAAATTCTGAGGGTAACACCTCTGGTTATCTCTTCATAATTAAACTTTACTTTTTTTCTTCAGAACTATTTGAAAGGAGAAGGCAATTGCTTGTAAGAATGCATGCATGTCATTTGTGTGTGAGTTTGATGAGTGAAGTGACTTTGGCAGGGAATTCAGAGGAGATGATGTACTTACTTAGTGTAGTCAGATACCGGCTTTTTGGAATTTTTCTTTTCTTTTTTATTTGGGAACAGTTAGCTGGTTTCAAGAAGTCCCAAATACATGCCTAATGCAAAACCCAAGAGGTTTGTAAGTCTTCTATCTTAAACATTGTTTTTGCTGAGCAAGGTAGGCAATACAAACTGTTCTCTTTCATACCTTCCCTCACAGGCAGACTAAATCATGCTACTGTTTAACCTAACTCAAAATTCTTACCTAGACATGTTCAGGGGGATCTATCAATATTTGCACAATGGGGCATTGGATTTTCCCTGAAAACCTAGGGCAAAATCCAGATCTCACTTGGCTGAAGAGGAGGGAGATGGAGTGTATATACAGTAATACAGAGAGAGCCAGGCACAGGCTACCATTCTGCTTAGGCAACAGTCTTTGCTTGAGGCAAGGGTTATTTAGTGTCTGAGATTCACAAAGGAAGAAAAAAGCTACACTATAACCCTCTCAGTATTTCAGAGTTTACATTGACAAAATTGTTCTTAATATTTTATTGGACTATCTCCTCACTAGATGGCTTGAGGGTATTTTCCTCAAAATAAATAATGGTCAAGAAGATCTAAAATAATAGCTTTTTATTCTACAGTTATTTATAATCCCGTGATTAAGTGATGAAACAGCAGAATATGCAAAGAGGTGATTATAACATTGTTGGTGTCGAGCAAGGTGTCTGACAAGAGTCAGCTGGGCAAGTCCATCCCCAGCTGTGACAGATGTGGCTATGAGTAGAAGGAATATAGTTTTAGTCTCTCAGCAGTGGAAAGTGAGATTTCAAAACCGCTGTCAGAGATGAAGAGGGAAAATGATTATGATGACAGAGAAAGTGATGCAAGTTTCCCCAAAGCTGAACTTACAGCAGGGCAAAGAGAAGGAACAGTAAATAACAATCAGTGCATATGTTATAGGCAGAATGATGTGTTTGTTCTTGGTGACATGGAATAATTCTGCAAGTAAAATGGACTGTTAAGTATTACACATCAAAGTTTCTTACCTTGTTAGATTACAAGGTTTTACAGCACTCTCTCAGAACCTGATAACAGTTCAGAGTCCCTCTCCTTACATAAACCTTGACAACTCTACAACATTTTAAATTTAATTACTTTAGCTGAAACTGTTCCTCATACAAAGGTTGTTTTCAAATTAATTAATCTGCTTCCTCCATATGTCACAATTCTCTTTTGTATCCTTCATGATCTTTCAGACATGAACAAAACTCATCCAAGATCCATATGTCTATATATTTGCTGTTGTTCTCCATTTGTACCTGATTTTTTTATTTAACCTTTAATTGAAAAGCTACATTTAAAAATAACAAAAAAGCTTTTCAGAATGGCATCTAATCATAAATTTTGAAAATTATCATCATATGAGAATTTATCCCTGATATGAACACTAATCTCATTCATATAACAACTACCTAAGGAAGCTAATGGGCATTTGGCCTTTTAATGCAACCCAAGAGCTGGATTAATTTAAGCTCATAGATAACCAGCAGGAATTCTGCAGATCACTGTCTAGTTGTCCACAGACCACAGAGCTAGCTGCTAATATTTTAGAGCAGTTAACGCTTAATCTAATTAGTTTCCTTGGAAAAAAAAAAAAAAAGGGCAAAAAAAAAGCACTATCTCCCTAGGTTTATAATGTCTAGTTTTTAATCCTATAATTAGCATTGCAGTGGCTTATCCTGGTAGCATGAGATATTCAAAGTTATCAGCTTTGCTACCCAAATTAGAACTCTTAGCCTCTCCCAGTTCAAACTATCTCAAAATAATTATAATAATAATCTTTATAAAAAAGGACAGGAATCTCACAGCTGTCTTGTGTCCTCACACAGTACATTTGCTGACAAAAAATGAGCACCTCATTATTTTACGGTGGTTCTTAGAGGCTGGGCTGGCAGAAGACAATCCTCAGGCATCCTCACATTTTTCAGTATAAAATCATAGTAAAAGAGTTCTGGGTCTCAGAAATCTCCAGGCCTTTTGATTGAGGAAGGGCTGGTGAGACCCAGGGAGCAGGGAGCTCTTGAACCCCTGCCCCTCCCAGCTGCAAAACTCTCAGCCATTCCCATTCTGCAAAGGTTTGGATGTCACTGGACCAGTAAAATCTTCACTAATAAGAATCACAAGTGTTAGAAAACTCTGAACAGTTTCTGCCAAACTCTTTGCAATCATGATATTTGTTACCAGAAAGTGGAAAGAAAATGAATTATTATTACTCCTTAGAATAAAAAAAAAACCCCAAACTCCAAACATCTATTCCTAAATATCAACCTCTGATCTACAGCCTTATGGAATTTTTCCATAGTTTAAAGTTTGTTAAAAGAATAAATCAGCAGTTAATTGTGATATCTGTCATCATTGGTCTGGCACAAGAGAGGCAAGAAATCTTCAACATTGTGCTGATTGTGCCTTCTGTGCCATCAATTTTCTTTATTTTTTAGGTCAACTGCCCTTGACTGAAAAGCTCCATTTTGCGTCATCTTGGTTTCTCATTATAATAATGAAAGTCTGGGAGTCAGATGAAGTTTGAGAGACTCCAGTCTTTAGGAGAAGTTGGCGAGGTAGGTAGAAGGAGCTTTTCTTATGATAACTTTGTTGATCTTGTTGGATCTTTCTGGATCCTGCCTAATCCTTTTCAGATTTTGCCAAAACAGCGGATTTCCATTTTCAGGGGATGCACTAGAGTATAGAAGGAGCTGAGTATATATTAACAGTAACATACCGGGTCCTGAGGTTACTTACATTGTTAGGAAACCACTGATTAAAAAAAATATATATTAATTTAGTAGATTATAACAACGTAATAAGTGTTATATAGAAAAGAAAAAAGCATAGCCAGCTTCTACTGCAAGGTTTGGGCATTATTTTTTTCTTCTTTCTTTTTCCTTCTTTTTCTTGCCATATTACAGACAGATAAAGAAAAGTATATGGTTTTCAGTTCAGATTTTACCGTGTAATTCTGAATACACCTTAAACCATGAAGGATGAGGCGTGGAATACCAAGAATTATCCACACTGCAGAAAAAGAGAAGTTACTCACACATTTTTGTCCACAGCTCTTTACAAACAACAGCAAACAGGGAGGAGGATGGCAAAATGAGAAGACAATGGTTTATTACTGGCAAAACCTCCAAATCTGGGAAGCCTGGCACATAATGTGACTCATAATGTGACAATTTAAATATATGGAATTTCAGAGGATTAGGAACACTGTTCTGAATGGCTTATTGAAACACACTACACAATCATCTGCCACACAAGTGGAGCCATTTAATTTTAAGGCAATTTTAAAATCAAAGTGAACACATCTCTCACTCAGAGTGAGTGAGTCTTGGCAGGTCCTTTACAAATGAGAAGAGTTAAGCCCTGGTCCAGACTGCAAAGTTCTGGTTCATAGAGTCAGAAACTACAGCAGGGAGAAAAACCCTTAACAACATCTATGACTGATGGAAGAAGTGCGCCCCTGAAAATCAGAAAGGAAATCAGAAGAGTCATTGGTGAGGGAATTTTTATCTCCAGATCAAAGGGTTTGGAGCAATACATGCTGTTTGTGTAAGAAAGACATCTTTAGAGCAGGGAGAAGAAAAAAGATAACAAGCACATGGGAGTATTTGTTCTAAAAAGTCAACAAAATATAAGTATTCATTACTTGAAAAGAAGCATTTGCACAGTTCAGCAAACAGCCAATGAGTAACAGAGAAAAAGGCAGAAAGCACAGCAAATTTTGAGAGTGATCCCAAGAAATGAGTTTAATAATCTTAAACTCACGTATGATTAGACAGGTTTGTCACTCAGTTTAGACCATCGATGTGAATGAGACAAATAATTTGATGTACAGAAAAAACCCAACCAGATTAAAGTCTGCAAAAGTGTCTAGTGTTCAAATCTATTAAGTTATTCAAGAAACTAACATGTTCAGAAGAATCAAAGTGAATTTTGCAAAAGCACCTAGATATTTCCACATACTCTTGGCCCCAACTCAAGGTTTTGAAATGACCTAGTGTCAGATTTGTGGAGTTATTCAAAAGTCTAAAATATATACATAAATACTAATGGGAACTACATAATTGCTTAACTAATTCAATTGCCTGAGTTCTCTTAAAATCTCAATTAATATATTCCACTGGGCTTTGAAAAAGAATTGTAAATGCTGAGAGTTCACTCATTAAACATTCATCTTCATAATCTGGTGTTTAAAAATAACAATGTTAAATGCTCTTTGCTGGAATCATATGTATCTTTTGACAACCCAAACCGAAGCAGTTTGAAGTTCTCTTCTGTGCTTTAGGTTGTTCACCTGTGTTTAGGTTGTTGAAATTGTCTTATCAAATATGGCAAGACAATTTCACTATTATTTCTCCCAGCATAAAATTTGAGTTTTATCTTCAGATATATCAATACAATTTTGGCTCCATCTGCACTTGCTAAGTAAAATTAATTGAAGTCATGGTTACCATGATCAAAATAAATTAAATAAGATTATTAAACTGGAAAGGTTTGGGTTTTTTCTGTTTTAAGTATAATTAGAACAGACATTTTTCCTATTCTTTCCTGGTTGTGGAATTTTTTCTATTCACTCTTAAAGCCAAAGAAATAGAAGGAATCCAGCATAATACTCTGCTTTTTCTTTTCTCTAATCCAAGCTAAAAACACTACCCATGCATTCCTTTCCATTTTAAAACCCCAATAGGAGAATTATAGACTCTTTCTTAAAAAGGAGACCATTTTGAAAATAAAATAAAAAATGGAGCACTGACACTGATTGAACATTAGTGTATATGCTCAACCACAAAGCTGGTCCGTGTAAGATGTGTTTTATACTCAGAACATTTGTACACATTCAGAATGAGAACATTTGTTTAAAACTATCCAAGAACTTCTGAACTGCAGATTAAGCTCCATTGTGCTCTACAGAAAAGGACAGCGATTGTCATCCACTTGCTGACAATACAATCCAGGAAAGGAATGCTTTGCCCTCTCTTCTTTATGTACATAGAAATGGCATGCAATTTTAATTTGTTTCTTGGTAAAGAACCTGAGGCTGTTTTCCTGTATTACTTCTAACTGTTTATTTTCTGTCCACTGACAAGACAGGAAGAGGAACAAAAATTGAGTAAGAAAATCTTAAAAATATGTTAACATTTAATCTACAGATCATCTCTGCCCAGAGTGCTGTTGCCTAACCCTTGATATCCTATGTTAAATTACACTTCTGATGGTTCTGTCTAACCTTGAGTTAAAGGTCTGTCTCCCCCCATCCTCCTTTTAAGCAAATTTTTAAGGCTGAACTCAATACAGAAGATAACAATATTTTTTCCACTGATTTTTATAAGGCAGTTTCTGAAATACTTTCAATTAGTAGAACATGGCAAAGTATGTCTAAGGCATCTTTCATTTCTGAAAAGAACACAAGCTTTCATCACTAGATTGTCAATGCATTTAGCCATATTCTTGATCCAGCCTATTTCCCCAAAGCACTACCTTTCTGTTTACTGTCAAGGACCACGTATCTATAACAAACCTTTCAAAATGAGTGAAAAGGTTAAAAATATCTCCTCAGAGTTTGTGTTCAAACATTCTGCACATTCTCAAACATCCCCCTCCACAACTGATTTTCTGAGGTCATGTTTTTCATTCTGACTCTGGTGTTGTGGTTGCTATGCCTCTAGACTTTGTGATACCATATGAGAAAACCCTAAATAACAGTGTATTGTGAGTACTGACTTAGTAAGTAACAAAACGAGAGCTTTACTGAACCACACAAAAGAACCATGTTTCTTTACATTCAACAAACTGCTGAAAGACCTGTAATTTAGATAGCAGGAACTAAGAAGTTCTGTGCTCTAAGTAGGGATGAGATAAAAGGCTATAAGGCAGAGGAAGGAAAAAGATAAGGAGCATCACTGCAAGATCCATTTTTGATGCTATCAATCCCTTCTAACCATCCCTTTTAGCCAAAAGGTTTGTTTACGCCATCCTGGGTTTTTATTCCAAATGTCAAAGTGACAGGAATGATATGAAAAACATGGATTAAAAAGCAATTGCCCAAGTGCAATGTCTGCTGAGATAGAGAAGATAGCTGTTTTATGAAGCCTTGGACAGAGGGAACATGATATAGTCCTTTCATACTCCAGATTGCAAGCCAGCTGACTATTACAATACTGCTAAGACCTGGGATCTACATAAGTCCCCACTTGAATTAATTAGCAATGGTTGCCTATATTACACCAACCACACTGGTTCCTGGAGTTCCCTTCAATGGAGGAAAGGGACAATTGCTTCTGTCTGTCTTGGCAGATCACGTCAAGGAGAGAGCTTTGTCCTTCAGGCCAAAAGAGTTGGGCAACTTCACCCTTACAGTGTGTAGAGCTATTGCTCTTTGGAGCAGGCTGGCCAGGTCTAAGCTGCAGAGCGATTGGTTTGCATTCCCATGGGTTGCATATGCCTCCTGCGGGAAAGCAGGGGTCATGGGAAGAAACTAGGATGCACGTAACATGGATTGTCCAGAGAGTGGGGTTCAGAGAGAGGTGGGCAACAAGACAGCATAGATTTGGATCCTTTTTGGAGGTGGGCAAATAAGTACTTGCAAAACCTTTCCTTGTTGCCAAAAGCACCTTTACACCGTGGGCCAGTGCCAAACTGGGTTTGGTACATGGGATTATTATTTATGCAAGGAAGTTGGCTTGGCTCTTGTGTAATATTTTATGCTACTTGGAAATGAAAAAAAAAACCAACACAAAAAACAGAAGCTTTTAAAAAATGGTGGGAGAAAGTGTTAAAAATGTCAAAAAATGTCACTGTGCATAGTTATATGTCATATTTTAAATGCATGTGGAAACTCCAACAAGTTCTTTACAGCATTGTCTCAGTACTAGACTTTTGCAGAAACCCTACCCACAGAGTCCTGCCCATTTGGGAACACCAAACAATTCTGATTAATTCTCTGTTAAAGGTGCTGTTTGCCAACACCGGGCTACAAATGGCTTTCACTGAGCTCCACTGAGGAGTTCATGAGTTGCAGGACGATCCTTGTTCGCCACAGGGGATGATCAAAATAACCAAAGAGGTTGGATTGATAAGGCAAATTTAGCCAAAGCATGTCCATACCAGCATAGCTACCAGGTTTTACTGTGTCCAAGTCAGTCCTTGAGCTCACTGTGTCCACCAAATGACCTAAGCTCCTTAAGAGATCATAGGAGCAAAGCATCATGAATGCAGGGTGGGCAATCAAGAGCCCAGGGCGTTGCGATGGATTAGGAAGCCAACAACTTCTAAGCTATGGCTTGGGTGACAATGAGGATTTTGGACTGAATTATCAGGACGGGTAATCCAACTGCTCTCTCTGTTCTTGCATGGGGGGACTGATGGCAGTTCTGAGAGTTGTCTTAGTCTGGGCTGTTCTCTTAACCCCTAGCGTTTTCTAGCTGCAATGCAATGATTGACTGTGTAGGTGAGATCAGTCCAGCTCAGTACAAAGGTGAACTGAGCAGCTCAAACCATTCTTCAGCAGTCATTTAAACTGAACTGGATTGATTTAGGAACCGCTCTTTACAGTCATGCCACCTAAAGCTGAGGAGAGCTTTAAAAAGCTGTCCTTGACACCTCTTAGGTTTTAGTTAGTCTTATCTCCTTGTTTCTTTATGACTCTGTCATTCAATCCACTGTCCAAGCAGCTGCATCTTGCTCAGAAACAGTTCAGGCCAATTCTCTGCTTTTCAAGAAAAAAAAAAAATATGATAGCTAGAGAACAGAGAGTGTCTGAGGGCAGGAGCAGGGGACTTGGCAGCAAAGGAGGGGCAGGACCTCAAAAGAGAGGTACTAGGGCTGGATTTAGCTCCAGGTGCTCTTCCTCCTCCTGTCTCTCTAGATGAGGTCAAAGCCTGAATCAGGGTTGAAAAATGCCATCTCTTTGTTCAAAGATGGACAGAGAAGCTCCTGGAGAGGGATTACACCTGTGAATAGTCTGGTGTTATGCTGAAAATTATTAACAGTCTCTTGGCAATAACTAAAGAATTAGACTGACACGTTTCCTTCTGACTTTTGGCTGTTTGCTTGTTTTTGTATGAACTAAGCAACATACAATCATCTTTTCTTTAAGAAACCTCTACAACATTGTGGGTTCTATCAGATAAAGGCTTAATAATATTTTGCATATATTCTGCCCAAAATTTAGATTCAGAGTTCTGTCTTAAATCTGCCTATAACCCCATATACCCTTAACCAGTTTTTCATGAATCATAAATTCTTTCAAAATACTTCACTGCAAATCACAGAGTGATTAGAGGGGCTCAATTCCCTGGTCCCCATAAATGTGTGCTCACAGGAGCCATGCTCCTTCTGCTGGTGTGACTTGGGTGCTCTCTGTTTTGCTGGTCACACCTTGTGCTTGTCTAGACTTCACCACCTCAATGACCTACTCAGATTTTCTCTGCAGTAATAATATGTAATTAAAAAAAAAATACAAACCACCTCCCAATATCATTAATTTATCAAGTTTGATCTGGTCTTCTCTCATCTTGGGCTTACTTGAATTGAAGAGCATGACTTTTTGGTACACATATAGCAGGGGAGCTGGACTGGTGTAGTGCCCATCTTCATGCTGTTCTTCCTCAAGTAACATTGAAGCCCCAGAGCAGCATCTATTAGAGCAAGACTTGATGGTCCCAGTGCACCCTCACACTGAAATGTTCAAGAGACTAGAATGGGATCAGTGAAGGCAATCCTCAGATATCCTTTTTAATGGGGTGTTCCTCTCTAGCTTTCAAATCCTGCCTGGGGGAATATGTAGAAGCAACACAAGAGACACAACCCAATGCGTGCATAACATTAAAAAACTGCAGCAGCATAATTAAAATGATAACAGAGGCAGAAAGGTAAACAGTTTTCAAAGGTGCTTTGAGGAAGCACCAAGGTGAAATGGTATTTTTGCCATCACCTTAACTAGGCCTGGGCTTCCATTACAAATTTAACACCTTCCGAGGTGTCCAACCTAATTTTTGTACTTACTGGGAGCTACACAGGTGAGAATCAAGTAGATCATTTTCATTATGTCATACTTTCAAAAAATTGCAATAGGAAATTGTCCCATAGAAAAATATTATTTTCATTTTAGAGCATAATATTTATTTGATAGCTCAGAGCACTATTTCAGCCTTTCCTTTTACATGAGATAATATGTATGCAACAGGGTGGTACAGAATGGTATTACAAAAAACACAAATCACAAAGTTCAGTTCCACGTAATGGTTTATATTGCCTATGCACATGTGCATACACAGTATAAGTTTTATTTCAAAGGGGGAAAAAATGATAATTTGCAGTATTTGTTACACTTATCAGACTAGAACACCTTTAAAAGGTTTCTTTTGAAAGATGTACCTGTGCGACCAAAAGTAGTTAATAGTAGTTTCTTGTTGAAGACCTCAAGCTATCTTTCTATAAAAGACTAATACTGTAAAGTCCCGTATTTCTGTTCTTGCTATGGTCTATGAAAATCCAGTTGCACCACTGCAGGAGCAGCAGATCTGCTTGTGCAGCTGGTTTTCTTCAGAAGGAAGGACTACGCTATGCATCTCGTCTGTGTTTTCACAACAACCCACTATTGCTTAATAACAATCCATAATGCTCTAAAAATAATAAGCCTAGGTGGTCTGGAAAAATAGAAAATGGAAATCCTGTCACACTTTATCCAGAGGGAATTGATACATTTTGTTGTGCTCTATTCCCTAAAGGGTAGAGCAGATGTACAGGTGCTAGACTAGAAATTGTTATAATTACAAAACCTGCATTCAGTTCCTCAGAGAGCTTTGAAATTTTCAACATACAGTAGGAACTGAAGCTTTGAAGAGAAGAAAAAGAATCCATATGCCCGGAGAACAATAGAGTACAGGATGATTGCCTGAATTATTTACTGCAGCAAGCAGATCATTAAGAAATACAGCACAACAAACAAACCTCAGAAGCAGCACTGTAAATCTAGACAATATCAAAAACAAAATTGCTGGCCCACAGTGTTTTTTTATATATACAGAACTTTTGTTTTACACTTTCTGTACCTACAGAGAGATTATATAAGAATCTATACAGACTGACATCACTCTTCTCCTCACCCTGCCTCTGCTGCCTGTGAATTGCAGCTATTTGTTTTCTGTGAAGGAAAAAAATCTTTATTACTACAAACACGGGAAAATAAGTTGAATTCTGTATGTTCCTATGCAGCTGCAAAAAAAAAAATAAAAAAAATAAAAAAAGATGCTTACTCTATATTTCTAACTGTTCCATCATTGATGATAGCAGTAGAAGAGAAAGGGAATAGAAGAGAAAAGGTTTTCAGGTCCTTGCTTATAACTGTGTTGTGCTTTTGGGTACCTCACTGTTTTCTTGAGTCCAAGAAACCATGGGTGAATCTTCTGGCTTCTTGGGCAGCTCCAAAATTTAGTGACATTAGTATGAGGCTCATAGCCTTTCATCAGTACTGCTGGGACACTCACATGTTCTTTCTAAACCAAGATATATAATTTATGGATATCTTCTGGAGACCAGAACGTTTTGTGTAGGTCTGCCCCAATTATTTGACAATCTGAGTTGTTCAAATTTCATCCCTTCCTCGTATCATTTGAAATTCATAGGGAAATTGAAATGCACTGTAAGATGGCTTCAAATTTCTCCTGGGAGTTTGGTGAAAGCAGAGTTTCCTTGTGTTTAGCATTTTATCCCTCTGTTGTGTTTACCTGCAGCCACTTTGCTCCGGGGGAAGGCAGCAGCCATCTCAGGGACCCACGGGGAGAAGCTTAGTGGATTTGGTGCCTAGAGCATTCAGTGACTGGCAGAGCACCAAATAATGAATACTGGATAACAGCTTTAAATCAGCTGTTATGTTAAATGTACATCCTTTTCCTTTTAATCACAGGGTGGTTTTCTGCAAGTCACCATCACGTTTTTACCTCCTAGGTTTAGGAAATGGTGCACAGGTAAGAGGGAGGCAGGGGAAAGAAGGGGCAGGGCATGTGAAGGGAGGAGGATGAGGGCAGAAGGCTCAAGGCAACAGCTCAGAATGATTAACTGAGCCCAGGGCAGCCATCACCAAGCCCTGTGAGAAGGTGTGAACTCGTGCACTGGTACCCACAAACACCATGAAGCAGCAAATGGGATTTTTCTATTTTTTCATTTTGATTTCTGGTCTGTTTGCAGATCAGGCGTTATGTGCTGCTCCCTACTTAGCACAGTTTAAAAATAAAAGCCTAATCTCAATCATTACCACAATTATTTGATAAATAATCTGTTATAACAGCAAAACTTCAGTCTCATTGAAAACCTGAAAGCCATTAAACAATGGATTTTTGACATTCTCACTGGAGCTCAATCTGATAAAATCTATAGGGAAATTGCTCCCTGTATTTCATTACACAGCTTTTTAGACAATAGGATCACTATTAATAAATAGAAAAACTTCACTGCTTTTCCTCTGTACAAGAGCAACTTTGTTCTTTCCCGTTTTCCACATAAAACAAACCCAAACAACAACAAATAAAGGAATTCTCATTTAGCTATTGCTGTCATTGTTGAGGGACCTTTCAGAGTAGGAACTTTCCATTCAGTCTCTGAGACTGAGAAGCAAAACATGTTTGTTCTTCTGCTCACCCTAAGGACAGTATCATGTTCAAATGGGCATCACAAGCTCAGCTCCATCAGCAAGACACAGAAGGAATGCAATATTACAGGTTTTTTTGTGTGTGTTTTGAGTTGGTATAGGTATCTCTGTTGTGGAAATGTAGCTTTCAAGTCTTCAAGATTTCTATTCTCCAATAGAGAATAGGATGTATTTAATAGTATTGTTCGCTTCCTGAGATGCCCTGAGTCAAGAAACAAAGCAGGAACCAATCTTTTAGACTTTTACATACTAAACATATGATATGGGAAGCTGAAAACCTCTGTAAGTAGCATCACTCTATGAGCTTTATAGCATTCTGAAGTATATAGTAAATTGTGTTAGCATGGTGGTTAAAAAGAAGCATTTAAAAGAAGAGTATTTCAGGGTGGTTTTTTTTCAAAAAAACAAAAAAACCCAAAGCTAAACAACTGAAAAATAACCCTCAGAGAATAAGCTGGCACTTACATTTCTCACGATTAAGCTCAAAGCAAGGGATTTTTCTCTACTTTGAAGGAAACTTCTGTAGCAACCTTTCAAAATTTTGGAAAAAAAATAAAAAGATGTACTAAGATCACATTGCATTGTGTTTCATCTGGCACAGCTCCACAATCTCTTCAATAATTTCTGGTGCCACAAAATGTCTTCATGTAACATAGCAACAGTTTCAGCAACTGTGCGGGTTTAGAATAAAAAAACCACAACTTTGTAGTTTGGTCTAAATCACATGGAACCCTTCCCTGTTCTATATGTTGTCTAATGTGTAGGTATGGTATTTACAAATAGCTGTCTCCCCTCCCACAGCAAAAGAAAAGAATAATAAAACAATGTGAATGGATACTATATATCTGACGCTTGAAATCTCTACGAGGCATCTGAGACATCTTGGAAAGGAAAAAAAAGTCCTTACTTCAGGGGGAGATACCTCATTTCTTTCTGGATACTTAATAGCTACACAGTAATGATCAAAATAACCAGGCAGCTACAAATAAAGTGGAAATGATAAAATGAAGAAAGATCTATTGCTTATGGAATGTGTGCTTTTTTTGTGCGATGTGCTGAGCTTCAAAATAGCTTTTTAAGAGATACTCAGTGTACAAAGTTGTGTTACCAACAGGGTATGGACAAACTGATCAAATTCAGAGAACATTCTGAAAAGTGCCAGAGCCTGGCAATTCGTGAGCAGTAGCTTAGATACAGAGTGCAGTTTAATCAGATTAAATAAATTCTATAATAAGGCTTTAAGTACACTTGTAAGGTTGCATATTTAAATAAGGAAATGTGTAGGATTAACTTACTAAGGACTTGGTTAGCTGTTTGGTTTGGGTTTTTTTCCTAAAGTTATATTATAGGGTAGTATATTTTCCAAAAGAAGGAACATTGGAAGTTGTTTAATATATTATTATTTCTTTCTAAAACTAGGTTGAATAAAAACCGTGAAACTTAACAGTTTCACAGAAAACCTAGAAAAAACAGTTCTTCTGCCAGTCAACATGAAATACCCTCCGTGGTCTGGTAGGTCTTTGCCTGTGTATACATCTGTCTTTATTATGCTGTAGTTTGTTAAAGGATGCTATCAAGGAGCTATCTTTAATCTGTGGAGCAGCAGCAGCTGATGATCTGTGAGGGGTTCTAAGTGCTGCAGTTACAACAATGTATATATAGGCACTTGGGGGTGGGGGTGTGTACAAAATATATGTGGATGAATATAATTTGAACATGGAAACTCTGCTCTGAAAGGAGACTTCTTTCTCCACCATCTCTCGCTGTTATGTGCAAGTAGGCTCCAAAATTATGGCCGCAGGGAGTTTTCTTTCCTAGCAGAAACTCCACAATCAGAGCAGCTACACTGTGGAATGAGCCCCGCAGTGGGATGATGCATTAAATGTCACTTGATCACACTGAGATAAAATAAAGGCTTCTAGAACATGAAGCAAAGACCACGCTGGTATGAAAACACTGAGGAATATTATTAAAATTAAAAAAAAAAAAAACAAAACCAACCCAACACCCTGCTGCAGTTGAGTTTACAGCCCTGAAATTTGAAATGAGCATCCTTGCCTTCAGGTGCATTCCATATAGAAGTAGCCCTGCTTGTCTGCACAAAGATGCCACCAGGCTCTGCTCCCACCCTGGGGAGATGAGCGCTGCCTTTGCCCCTGTGCTGAGCAGAGATGCACCTCCTAACCCTGCGCTGCGAATGGAGCCGAGCTAGACCTGGCCGAGGGGGAGCAAAAGCAGAGGGAGCTGGTGTTTCACACAAAGCAGCCTCTGGCAATAACCGTGGAGCACCACACTCCTGTTTTCATCCAGCTTCTCTCCCTCTGTTCAGCTAATATGGAAGGTACAGGTTTCACATTTCAGTAGCCAGTGAGATGTTCAGGACATGAGCTGCTGGTAACCAGCTGAGCACTTCCCTCATTCTGAAGATGACATTTCTGGAAAGATCTCATTTTCCCTCTCAGACAGCACATCCCAAAAATAATGGCAAGCATGAAGGTGGATATGAACCTTACAAGACTTACGTACTAAAAATACAGTAGCGGTGCCCGACATCATCTTTAGCAAACAGCACAGTGTAAGAGTAGGAGAACCTGTAGTCTAAATAATTTCATTTAAAAATACATGTATGATATTAGGGGAAACCTTGTCCTTAATGAAGTCTGTTAGGTCTTGCAATTAATCCCCCTGTAACCAGGATTTCATGCAGACTGTTGCTAGCAATATTAAGGCTGATAGTAACGCTTGCCACAGCTGGAGGTCATGAGAACTTAAGGGCATTTTCCAGCCCTCTTCCCTGAGCACCACTTTCGCAAGGAATAATTATGCAGAGTGAAAGCTGATGGATTGTTCTGATATCAGTGAAGCCTTCATGTCTTTTCACCAGATGTAAAGTGTAATCAGAATTTTACAGAAGTACTTCTGAATGTCATTTTTACAGTTTTCTTGGCAGCTCTTTAGAATCCATTTCCTGTCATACACGGAGGTACGAAGACGCAGAATTGTGAAAATGCTGCATTTCTTTTCCTCCTTTTTCTTAAGCAGGGGAAAGCTAATGACAAGAAAGAGCGGATCGAATCGATATCAGATGTGTAACACCGTGGGAACTTCGGTAGCCCTGGAAGCTTGGCGATGGTTTGGTTTTTTTCCATAGTGGGAGAGTGCCAGGTTGCCTATTATCTCAACTTTTGTTTTGTAATTAAAATGTCTTTAGTCGGAAGTACCACTGCATCGCTCTGCTTACTGCCTGAGAATTTCAGATCATCAGCATCCCTTGCCAAACGCCTCGTGCACGCTGCGCCTAGCACCTGGAACGTGTGGTTTACAGCAGCTTCCTATACTGCAAGGAGGAAACATTTGGATTGCAATTTGGGACTGGCGGTGGCAAAGCAGAGCTGATACCGGAGCGGGGTGGCGTGCCGCCGTGCCAACGGCCACAGCAGATCGGAGCAGGGGAAAAGCTCAGCAGAAGATTGCTCAATTATTTTTAAAGATGACCTACCCAACTGGCCAAACCTCAGAGAAGTCCGCGGCCAGTCACCAACTTACTGTCATTACCCAACTTTTAATTAAAGTCTATCGTTTCTGATTGCTGATATTGGGCAGTTAATTTAGTGTTGGTAGATTGACCGTATGGACTGTTGTGAGGGACATTTGTGAGTCCGCAGTGCCAGGTCATAAAAAGATTGGCAGCACACAGCAAACCTGAGAATCTTACACCTGTAAAGCTGCCATACTGTAGATAATGTGGCTCCTCGTTGTCTTACAAAACCAAAGTGAAAGGTTTATCAACAGGAAAGGGTGGTGTCTGCCTGCCTGCTCCAGATTGCAAGGAAAGATCCATATTGGCAAGATTTTTATCAACTTCAGGCTGTTTTCTGGAATCAGCAAGGGCATTTTTGCTTCTCAAGCTTCCTTCTGACTGCTCCTCTGGGAGATTCATCCCAGTCTTTGCTTCTGTACTCTGTTTTGCTTCTTAGTGAGCATTGTACATTGTGAAATGGGCTCTTTCCCTTCAGACTGGACACACGTGACAGCTGGAGGTTTTCTCAGATCTGAAAGCACAGTGAGGGGACAAAACTCAAAAGCTCTTATCATTCTCAGTCTTGTACAATAAGTCATATTGTAGCCCACATTTCTGAAATATGAAGAGAGGAAGTGCTGCCTAGAGAACAAAAAGTGCAGGCAGATGATGAATCGTGTCATGACCAGCAAGCCAAGATACCTCTGGAAAAACATTTTGGTGAAATAAGGAGAAAGTTTAATTTGTTTTTTGCTTTGATGACATGATTTCAGTAGCAAGGACGTATTTGAAATTGTTTGGTTTTGATCTTGTTAGGGGTTAAATCAATGAGATGATGACTGATTGCAGGAGCTGCAATCACGCAGCATTGTTCTCCCATGAGGTCTTTTACACAAGAACAAAAGAATTGTCATATTGTGCATCACATGAGTAAACCCAGAAACAATGCAACTCAACATATCGAGCTATTTGTTGGGTAGGAACAGTCCAAACAGATTGCCTTTGGTGTGGTTAATTAGTCCAGTAAGGACTTGAAAATGTAGAGGCTAAATGATGCTCTGCAATTTTTGCTCAATCACCTGCGTGATGTGATCGTGCTGGGAAACTATGCTTGAGCTTGGAAACAAATTCAGTCTAAACCAGCCCGTCTGCCTGGGCATCCTATACATTATGCAAGCTCCATGAGCTCTTTTTCATGACTACTCACTTCTATCTGAGTCTGTTAAAATGTTCCTTCTCGCATTGTAATGGGCCTATTTTAAGCTGGATTTGCCATTCCCTCAACCTTTTTATTTACTTTCTTTGGCTTTTCTCTCAAAGGTTTGTCAGCTTTCCACAGCTAAGGTTGCTATTGAAGATATAATATTTCAGTGATGATGTAGTCAGAAAGAAATTTAACTAATAATTTTCCAAATATTACTATCCAGATAAAGTTGCTTTTGTGGCAAAGTAGAATACATTTTCTGAATGTGCTTTCAGATTTTCTTCAGGGTGGTGAGGTATTTTGCAATACACTGTCTTTGTAGCAGGCTGATGCACTGCTGGTATGTGGCTGAGAGGTAAACAAAGAATGTGAATATGAACAAGAAAGGTAAGCAGCTGAGCATAGATTACTGCAAGTTATATTTAACCTGGGAGATGTTATAATCCCTGAGGTAAAGGACATATGACATAGGGGTTTTGTAACAGCTGACAATCAAGACATGCAATGGTTTATTTCTATTTCTGTAATTTCAAGTATGTCTTAAGTAGAGTGTAAGTATCTCCTATGTTTTCTTATCTGCACAGCTGTGAATTCTGTCAAACTCCGATGTAGTTCTTATGCATTTAAATAAAGAGCTTCTAAAACCCCAAAGGAAGAACTGGGCTTTCTCCACAAATGCAGCAAAAACGTCTCTAGGCATCACGTGGCTCTGTCTCTGCTTCTTATGGCTTTGTGTGACACAGAGCATCATAACCTTCTCCCACGCACCCAAAAGAAGGGATGGGTTTTTTTAAAAGAATCTTTTAACTTTTCTTTGCCATTCCCAAGGTGCCTAAATAAAATAGTCAAGTCATCCAGCCTTGAAGCCAACTTAAAAGGCCTTGATTTTTCCAGACTCATACACCAATATGAAAAGCAATACTCAAAGTCAATAGGTTTACATATGCATTCAGGAAGATTTAAGTCTGTGTCAAGCACAAGCACTTGCTTTCAGGTGTAGCTCAGTACAATCAAAACTCTTGTCAGATATAAGTCTTTAATTAGTTTTTTTTTTTCCATGGTATTTCCACAGTAACATTTATATAACCTCTGAGAACTGGTAATATCATTCTCCTTGCAGCATATTTACACTCCGACAAGCTGCTGGGTCCGTAAATGCACCCAGAGACAGAGTGCATCAGTTGCCACCATTCTACTGCCAAGAGCCAAAACAGAAGAAAAAGGGCAAAGCTGTTAGTGTATTTTTTCAACAGGCTAAAGAAAAAGAGTCAGTCAGGAGAGCAAAATGTCTGCCACTCTATGAGATAAGAAGATTGCAGCTGCAGACTGCAAAAGAATTTCATTGACCTGTTATTGGTTTGAAAAGATGTAAGGCTTTCTGTAGAAGGGCTTTAAAAGTGCATATATACACATAAAAGTACACATAAGCATATATGCACGGTTAATAGAAAGCTAAAAATATTCAGCTGCAATAAGTTACCCCAGCGGGCTATTATCTCTTCATGTGACCAGGGATGCATGGTAGTTGGCTCTTTGCTTGTTAAGGAGCTTCTGAATTTCTGGAAAAAGAAGAGAAATCCCTCTTAATTAAAGCTGAGAATGGGAGAAATTAATCAGGAAGAAATAAAGGGAGGGGGATAATCAATGAGGAAGGAGGATCCTGCTGGTAGGATGCAATTAGACTTCAAGGAAAAGGACATTGTAGAATTGATCATATGATAGCTCCTTGGCTATCGTGAAATATTTTGCTTGGCTCGCTGTGAGGACACAAAAGTGGTAATTGTGTCGATCTTGCAGTCAAAGTTTAAAACAACAGAAAGTTGACACAGATAATTGTGCTGAATGAAAAAGGAAAACCACCAAAGCACAGACAAGTATGGAGAATCACAGCATCTTCCCGTTAAGGACTGGGGAAGAGGGGAAAATGGAAAAACAAACCTGCTGCACTCATCATAATTTGGTCTCAGTAATTAACTGTGATGCACAGAATTAAAAGCTGAACTATCTAGGTTGATCTTACATAGCAAAGCCCAGCAGAATTGTGGATGGAAGCTTCACTTTAGCAAGATAGATAGTAGCAGGAACTGGTTTTGATTGAAAGTAAAAGAATGACTAAATACATATAATAAAATCTGATAAGGAACAGAAAAGCATGTGGAAT
>JAOXNG010000064.1:5341902-5355563 GCA_028566535.1 Scolopax minor
GCTTTGGTAGACCCCAGGTTGAAGGCTTGGTCAGCCAAGGCTTGGTCAGCCATGGGCAGGGACACCTCTCACTAGACCAGGTTGCTCAAAGGCTCATCCAGACTGGCTTTAAACACCTTCAGGGATGGGGCATCCATGACTTGATCATTTAACAGATGCCGTTAATGTCATTGTTGAATCAATTTGGAGTTTGCTTTAATTTTTAATGACTCCTCAGTAATTGCCAAAGTTATCTGGGAATGAAGGTTCATGTAAATAAAATGGTGCACTTAGCCCATGGATGGGGTGGAAAGCTTCTCCTTTCCTGGAGTCTCCCACCATCTGGAGCTCTGAGAAAAAAAAGCTTTTCTTTTGTGGTACTTTGGTGCAAAAGTTATTTTGGTTCCATTCTAAAAAAAACAAACACTCAAAGAAAATAGGTGGGGTGTTATCTGCTTTCTCCTCCTTCAGTCTCCATCCCAGTAGATGCTGGAGGCATAGTCTTCTTAATGTAACTTTTCTGTTCCCTTGGTCATAACATACTTCTCATGCTATGGAAGGTGTTGTTCTTAACTGGACCATTAACTGATGATATATTTCTCTTTTTGTATTCCTTTTTACCACAGTGACTCAAGAAAGAGTCAGATTCTAGAGGAATTATTTTAAACATGACTTTAGAGGACCTTGGAAAGGATCCTGAATTTGAAATGCATCATTCTGCCATCTTAGAAACACATTTTGGCACTCCCTGTTTGGAAATATCATAAACGGCATCTATGATCTTTTATTCATAATCTACTGTTGCAGCTGATACAGTTAGATTTAACTGGGGGTTTTCTTCCCAGATAAATGCATTCTTTAAATGGCTTTGAACCTTTTTAAAGTACATATGTACCATGCAATATATGGTGACAACTAGTTAATTAGACGAGGCTTCTTTTTATTTCATTTGGAAGTTTTCCTTTCATGTGCACACTAACCTGTGAATTAAGTTTACTTTGCAGTGTCAGTGATACCAAAAACTAAAAAAACTATTCATAAAAACCAGCTACCAAATTTTGAGATTTTTTGTTGGGGTTTTCTTGCACTGACTTGGGTACTGTTTTTGATACGTTAAAGAGAGAAATCTGTAACCATTCATATCAAAGAAATTCACCGCATGTATTTCTTATCCATGGTTATTTGCTTTTTTGATCAGCATTATGCAGAAGGTCACATCTTACAGATTGGTGAAGGGGCAACCAACGTGACACCAGTCAGCTCAGTGGCTGGTAGCCAGGGGCCACAACTGCCTGTTTGTTCCTTCCTAAATTCATTGATTTCCATGCTCTTCCCCATCCCTGTCTGTGCCCTCACGCTCTTCCTCAGGTGATTTCTGGTGCTCACTGGAAACCACGATAAGGTCTGAGCTAAATCCTGACTCTAAGTACAGCCCCAATAATGTAGACTGATGCTAAGTTATTATAATAACTGTTATACTTAAAATCTATGAATTTGTGGGAAAATTATGAGTTGTGAAAGCATTTGCATACAGGAATAAGACAATTCATTTGATCAATCCCAATTTCAGTGCTATTGACTATATATTCCTTCGGAACAAGAAAATCCATATATCTATACTTGTCATCTACAAAACCCACCAAATTGAAATAGTATTAATTCACATTTCATTATAATATTATTTTTATCTATCATCCAAAGCCTGTTATACAACAAAGCCTACAGTGTACAATAGAAAAAGAGTGCCAGGAAATTAAATCAGAAAAACTTACAAAATACATTATCTATATTAAAGCTACGATTCTGCAGATATTTAAATTTAGCAGAAAATTGATCCAAAATATTCCAGAAAGAAGAAAATTGCCTTTTGGTCATAAAAGTACCCAGACTGGTCTCTTCTGTGTTATCATGCCAGTTCTCATCTTCCTCTTCTGGCAGGTGGGAGGCACAAGGGATGACAGTAGATACACACATTCGATATCTTCTTGAATACCTTTCAAAAGCAGAAGTGTGTTACCCAAAATAATAAGGAATTTCGTACATTATAGGTACTTGTGTATTTTAAATAATAATTATATATCATTAAAACCTGAAGGTCTTTGGGGTTTTTCTCGATGTATAGCCAGACAAACTGCCATTCATGCAGCTATCAACCAAGATCATGAACTAGTAGATGCAATTTCTTGCCTTTGACATATGGAGCCTATAAATGTCAATTGCAATTTCCATTTTAAAACAGTTTTTATCTTCTTCTGTATATAGTGATCGCTACAGTTCAAAGTTACCAACTGCACCTAAAATTAGCTCTCAAAAGTTTCTGAAATTTGCAAAAATATGACCTTACATACCTTGATTTTCTGAGTATATCAGCTATAAGTCTTTTCACCCCTGGTAAAACTGGGGCAGATGTGAGCAGTCCCCTGTCTCCTCCTGTCCTCCTTCCTTCAGAGCTCGATGGGATTTCCAAGAGCATGAGCTAGAGAGGTGGGCGTTGAACTTGGATGCTCTCCCTGACTTCCTACGTGGGAGAGAGAGGGTCCCTCCCCTCCCAGTCCCACTTTTATTTTTGGGTCAGATGTACAAGTCAATTGTGTAATTGTGCTCTTCAACGCTCCTTTTTATGATGAAGTTTTTGTGTTGGAAAACAAGTTCAGGGAATGCTGGAGTGGGTGCTGCTGCCTTTGTGCACCAAGCACCAGCCCTCGGTAGGGGGTTGGCTGCCCCCACGATGCAGAGACAGGCACGAGGAAACTCCGGGTAAGCACAAGAAGTGCTGCAGAGGATATATGTGGCTAAATAGAAGTAAATATTCTTGTCTTGCTCAAATTATCTTGAAAATGGATTATTTAGACTGGCTTTGCTTTGCATCATACTGTTCCCCCAGACCTCCACTGCATGCACACACACTGCAACATTTATTTTGCTGAGAACCCCCCCAGCTAAAAAGCATTAGAGCCCCCGCTGCACACATAATCAAGCCTGTCTGAGTTGGAGCAGTTTAACAGATTACACTTATTAGCTGAGTGACTGCAGCTTACTTTGTACATAGTTTGGGCTTTTTTTTTACAATGACAAGCACAACACTTTAGCTTATACCTCCACGGAGGTGATTTAAGTAAGGTCTACTGCTTTATGTTTTCAGCTTTGAAAGTGCCTTTCTGTGGTCTTGGTCAAATACCTTAATTTTACCCCATGATGTCTCAAGCACTTTCCTCTAAAACAGGGAGAACAGTTGCTTGACATGAAGAACCATAAAATAATTAAAGCTGTTTTGTAAATTGTTTATTTAAAATGCTAAAAGGAGATCAATGCAGTGATTGGTGTGAGCAGATATTGATTTGCATGAGCAGATATTTGAGAATGTGAGTAAAGTGTTAACGCTCTTTCCTAACTAATTAATAACTGCAGAACACAAAAAAAAAGGCCAACAATTCACTGAATATAGGAATATTCAAGGCCTGAAATTCCCTTCAGTTTATTCAGGCAATTACTGCCAAGATTTTTTTTTTAAAGGTATAAAAGCTTCATTGTGATGGAGTCAATGCAGTTACCAGCCAGGACAACCTAAAAACTATTCAATAATGGTACTTTGGGTCCAATTTGAAAAGTAGCCCAAGACAAGAAGCAATTTCCTCATCCCATAAAACATTTTCAGATTACAAAAGTCCTGCTCTGCGCTGAGGTATAACAAAGAGGTTTCAGAAGTTTTCACCACAAAGCAGAATTATAAAAAAACCTCCTTCTTGGAGGCATTCACCTAAGGTGTGCCCGAGCCAAGTTCAGCTCTCCCCCTCACCAGAGCGATTTGGGGACTTCAGTCTGGGGCTCCTCCTGAAAAACTCCTGGAGCTGTGACATATCCCTGTGCTGTCCTTCTCCTAGGTAATAAATAAACAGTTTTTGAACAAGTAGAGGTATAAGGGTGAGGGAAGCAGGCTGACTAACTACTTACTCAAAACAACGACACGATCCTTTTTCCAGATGGGGACCATAACAAATCGTTCAGAAAGTTTTTATTGCAGTGGTTCATCTTTGTAAAAATGTGCTTTTGGAATGGGAAAAAAAGAATGAGACTATACCCAAATGGGGATACATATTTATATGATATCTGGGGGAAGGATGGGCTCAAGGCTCTAGTTTGCATCAGACAGAAACAGACACTTATTTCTAGTTTTTTTCTTATTCTCTCTGTATTAACAGAATCAAAATTTTCACCCACAATTTGTAAAACACTTGAGACCGAAGTTTTCTCAAAACAGGTACTTTCCTTTGAAACACTTCTCTTTACTAAAGTGAGTCAGAATTTCCTGATTAAACCATTCTTCTTCAAAAAGTACATAAAAAAAAATCTGTCTGACTATACTGTAAATTTTTCCTTCCATTGGTAATGCTGTTAGTGGAATTTGGTGCGTGCTGGAGTCACGGTTAGAAAACCACTGCCTATATGTAAAATAAGCCATTGAAGTCTAAAGTCTGCTGTGTACCGAGGTCATGGTGGACTGGCTTGACTTATCTTCTCTGCAGAGAAGCAACAAACTATTATTTTTCCCACCTTCTGCTCAGTCAGCCATCTCAGCTCTTATTGATTGCAACAGAGATTCACTTCCTTTAAGGTTTTATTTGTAAGTTATACATTTTGCATTTGACCTACTACATTGGTACCCATTTCTGTCCATGCATTTGAATCCAAACAAAATTTTAGAGGAATAGAGCATCTAATTATAAAAATAAATAAATAAAATAAAATTTTAAAATCCTTCATCATTTTCTTTGTCATATTCATCTTTCTGTGTCTGAATCATGATCAGAAATAGAATGAAAATAAGTATTCTTGCTTTCATAACTGAGGAGTGTCTTTGCAGAATAGGGTAGGCTTCTAATTTTCTTCTTCCACTTATTTCCTGACTTAGGAAATTATTCAGTATGTTTGTGTGCAAGATCTAAAAAGGATGCCTAATGACTTAAAAATGACTAAAAAGTGCCTAAAGTGTGACTTAGGTAAAATTGAAGTATCTAAGTCAAAAATGTTGCTCAAAATGTCCTCCTGGCTGTTAACCCCTGGGCATGTAGGGTTGGGCATCCTCTACTGCCCACAGCTTCTCCCCTCTCCACAGGGTGGTGCCAACTTCACCCCTTGGGCTGATCAGGACTCAGAAATCAGATCCCTTTTCCCTAAATCTCTTGAGGAATTTGATCTAATAGCTGTTCACAGATCACAGCCAACATGTGAAGAATACAGATGAAGTCACTTTATTTTTAAAACTTGGCCCTCAAGAGCATGATTGGTAGTAGTGCTTATGTGTTATATATGCTAGCTATTTCTTAGAGCGTTTGCCCGAGAAATGGAGAATATATATTTAATTTCACCTTCTGCCAGGGAAAGTGCAAGCCCACATTTCCAGCCCCAGTGTAGTTCTTTAACCATTGCAGTACAAGCCACTAGTGGATTTCTGATCTCAGGAGCAGAGGTATTTTCCAAAGACAGTTGAATCCAGCAATAGAATTCAAGTGCCTCCAACTGGGAAGGGAGCTGCACTCCAGGCTTCTGATCTCTACAAATGATCAAACCAGTTGGCTGTTTCACAAACGCTGGACACCACTGCTGGCCCTTCCTAAAACAAACCATGAACTTTGGTCAGTCTGCGAAGGGATGGTCAGAGGTACCTCTCCCAGGCTGAGGACATCAGACAGACAATTCACCCACCATGGCTGTCAGCCTGCCAGCAGACCACTGAACGAGGAAGCCTTCTCCATGTTCAGCGTTTGCTACCACCAGGCACCCCATTGCCCTAACCAGGCTCCCTTCCTGCATAGCCTCTTGGAGACTTTCTATGTGGTGTGTTAATCATCCCAAAGGGGTTTCATGCAAAGCAAGTAGACTTCAAGATTCAATATTCATTTGTTGAAACTGTTCTGTTTTTTTTTTTCTTTAGTTATTTAAATAGTACATTACTATAGCAACTAGTGTCTCACTGTCTTTAATGTATTAAACTTCATTACACCACATGAGGCAAGGGAATATTATTTTACTTTACAAAGGTGGGAGCGAGATATAGATACTAAATGGGTGTTTGCATAGAAAAGCTAAGTTAGGATTTCAGCAAAGAAGGCAGGTTAACTCTAATTTAGCGGTCACAGGTAACAACAGGAGCAAAGACAATCTAGTATGGACTAGTGGGAGCCCATTAACTCCCAGCTCACACTGAAACCCACGCTGTCATTTGCCCCCTGCTCCCCTGCCACGGGTCTTTGTGTCAGACAGAAGAAAGCCAGGAGAAACTCCCATTCGTGCACATTTTGAAGCCATGAATTATTTTTTCCAAGCGATTGGGGGGGCTAGTATGATGGGCATGAGCTTTCCTTTCATGAGACATAATATAGTATTATGATCCTTACATTTCTGCATATAGGAACTCAGTTCTGGAGAAAGCTGAAGCATCACTCATCTAAGAGCCATAGCCCCAGCATCACACTCCATCCCACGCCTGGGTCAATGCTGTATCGAGTAGGCAAGCACTATATCACGTGGGGTTGTGTGTGTGTGTGTGTGTGTGTGTGCATCCTGTTACCATACAGTACTATCCAATTTAAGACATGTCACTTCTTGAAGTCAACAGTATTTAACCGAGAAAGCACATGAATTGATAGCACTTTATTAGCATTGCTGGCACATCACTCCTGTAAAGCGGAGTGGCAAACGAGGTCGCTCCCTCATGTGAAGAAATGTGTTGTATTATTCCAATACTCATTTTGATCTTTAATTTATCTGCTTCATTTAAAAAAAAAAAAATCACTGACAGATATGTTGATTCAAAATGTCTGCTAACACTAGTGCTCTGAGGCTTATCAAAGAAAGACATGTTTGAAAAGTAAGCTACACTTTGAAAAAGAAAGAAAAATCAGGAGGCAGATATAACACAAAGGTATTTTTTTTCTTAAAACCGTGTCTGGAAATTATCCTCTAAGTTGTAACAGCAGCTGTTGCTTCAAATAGATTTTTAGGGGTTTTTTTTATTTTTTCAATGAACAAATTTTAAACTTAGATTTAACTTAGCCAATGAGTCAGTAATTATCAAATATTGCATGGGGTCAGGGGATCTTCAACAGGAGTAGAAGTTGGCCACTCGTAGAGATAGTTAATACAACTGGGCTTGAGGCACAGCCTGCATAACTCACCCCAAGTCTCCTTCCTGATCTTATCACGCTTCAAACAAAAACACTGAGTAGAATAGTGCAAAGTTTGCCTGTGCCCTGCACCAGAATTTGCATGGGAAACTGTTCTTTACTATGAAATAATTTTCTGGAGTCTTAGGTTACAGTTTTGAAATGCTCTGCTGCTACTCGTGACAGTTACAAAGAAGAGCTTGAAAAGGCTAGCTGAAGGTAAGATGCTACAAGAACATATCCCTGAGTTTTCAAAGTCTGAAATAGTGTTTGTGAGAAGCAGGAATGCAGCGTTCATCTGAAAGGCTTGTTAAATCCCAGACCCTAGGGTAACAGCAGGCAGAGAACTGAACGCGTGGGGACCTGAAGAAACACTGAATTTCAAATCAATATAAAGTATATATAACACAATTGTTACTGTAACTCTGTAACTGAAAGTTGTTCTTTTTTTTTTTTTTCATTGAAACTCCACTTTCCCTTTGGCCATATTCCTGTTATTATTAGACTAAGCAGCAGAGATTTCATTAATTTTGCTACCCCAGTAACTAATCTATAACCTGAACTGCTGCCACATACAAGATCAAAACTGGTGTTTAAAAATAGGTGCTTATTACAAGGTTTATGAAAAAAAAAAAAAAAAAAAAGGTTATTATAATTTGTGCGTTTCTTTCAGTGTTGGAAAGGAAAATAAAGCCTAAGTAACAAGGAAAAAAACTAAAGTAGGGGATGTGCCTGGCATTGCAGAGCATTGTAAGACACCATCTAAGGATGCCCACGTGTTCTTACCAGGGGGACAAACCCTCCTTTCTCCAGCAGCAAGTCCTCTGTGAGTGCTAGGAGGTGGGATAGAAGGGATTGCTGGCAGATGGAGAAACACAGGGGAGGTGAAACAGATAAACCACTTGTACTGCTTCTCCTAAGGGAAAAAAACAACTCCAGCGAGCGGTTCTGGGAAAAGACCTTGTTGCTCTTCCGAAGCCTGGGAATAATCTTGTGAGATGTCTGGGGGCACCAGAAAGGAGCCCTGCTCGAGGAACAGGCTCCTGAGGTTGCAAACATTGTTTCAGCTCTCTTTTTGTCATTTTAAAGGGTATAAGCCAAGGGTGTCTTCTTGGCATGTTTGGGGAATAAATTTTTTTTGGTCCTTTTAACGGGATTTTTTTTGAGTTTTTAACACATTCAGAAGTTGTCTTGAAAATATAAATGGTTTTAAAAAAAAACCCCAATCTGATTGCCAGGTTTGAAGGAGGATTGTTGTTGGCAGCGTGGTATGGCACAAGCTGAACCTAAGGAGCTGCCATCCTTCTCTCTCCTTGATTCATCTTATGGCACAGCTCGGCAAAGGCCAAGTGGCCAACACTCCTCTCACACCCCTCCTCTTCCTCTTCCTTCCACCCTCTGAAACAGTCCATTTGCCTTTGTGCACTGCCTGGCTACTCCTTGTCCACTATATCCATTTTTTGTTGCTGGATATGGAGCATCCCACCATCACTGGCTTAAAAGCCCCACTTTCAGGAATCGTGTGAAAAGAATTTCTTTTAAAATGAAAAAAGTGAGCAAAATATGTTTTTTTACTGTCAAGGCTATAGCTGTCAAGAGCATGGAAATATGGGAGAGTAACTGTCTTATTGGTGCTGGAGGTGTCTACTTTGGATGGAATATAAAATCCATCTTCAAATATTTCAAGGCACATTTTATAGCAGACATTTGACAATTGAAATAATAGTTAAAGCAAAAATAATGGAATAATCTTTCTTTTTAAATCAAGTTCTCTCTTCAATCTATAACAATATTCCAGTTAATGACTTGACCTATTATATAGTTCTGTTATACGCTAATAAACTTAATACAGTCCCATTTCAAAAGTGCTTTCCAAGATTACTGTATCAATTATTCTTATTAAAGTCTTCTGATGGCCCTGTGGGGTGGATTGTTCAAAGTCAAGGTGTATTATCATGTCTCCCTAACCTCTTAAAACACAGCTGGCATAGACACCACAGTTTGAGTGTTATTCCACCAACAAGTTGCTTTTGTGTATTACCAAACCCTTTTGCAATAACACTGTCAAAGGAAAGTAATGCCGTGGTTAGCTGTACATTGAGCAAACTAATGGATCTGAAAGAAATTGCAATGTGGTAAATAATCTTCTGTCTCCTATAATTAAGGATGTAGCTGAGAAGGGGAAGATTACTTATGTACTAGCATGAAAGGAAAAGGCCGTGAATGAAAATAAATTGTCCTCTCCAGCAAAGAGGACTGCCCCTCAGTCCTCTGAGGGGACCAGGAGGTGTATGCCTTGCTGCAGATGTTCCCAAATCTGCCCCCTCTCCAGCGTGGAGCAGGCAGCTGTTTGGGCTGGCAGGAGGATGGAGGGGAAACCTGCAACCCCGTGGCTGCCACTGCTCCTCGTGTCTCTACGGCAGGAAAAGGTAATGCCAGAGTCATCTTGGCACCAGCCTCCTCGCGCCGCACAGGCCACCTCACACCTCCTTACATGACATTAGCAAATTATTCTCCATCCAGATGTTGCAAGTACCAACACGACATTTCTGGTGTACACCTGTGTATATATCATGTCACATCGAACCACGGTAACTAAAAGCTCCTGCAAACTGGGCAATATTTAAATGATTCAATAGCAAGTACTGTTTAACTACAACGTGAGCTACCCTCCTCCCCCCTGCCCTGCCCTTCACTGCGTGTTCGTTCCCCAGGCCCCTGCTTGCAGCACACACTCCATTTGACAGCAAAACTAGCAGGTAGGTGGAGAAGAATTTCACCCGAGGATGACTTCATACGAGGCTATTCACAGGGAATGTGGAATGATGTATTTTGTAGAGCAGAGAATGACCCACCCACCCGTGGTGGGTGACAGAGCCCTGGAACAGGCTGCCCAGGGAGGCCGTGGAGTCCCCTTCTTTGGAGATTTTCAAGACCTTCCTGGATGCAGCCCTGAGTGACTTGCTGTAGCCATGGGCAATCCTGTTTCAGCAGGGGAGTTGGACTAGATGATCTCTATGGTCCCTTCCAACTCTAAAATAATTCAATGAAATTCAGTGAAATTCAGTGAAATTCAGTGCAAGCCAAAGAGACTGTATCAAGACAGTGCCAAGGCCAAACTAAACCAACCATTGCATCTCATCTCCCCTTCACTTGGGGGCTTCCTCCCATCTGCAAAGATGAGGTCCTGGCTGTCTCTAGAAAGGGACAGTGCTGGAGATGAAAAAGCTGGAAGGAATAATTTTTGGAACAGAAGACCCGGATTCCATGTAATATGAAATTATTCATATTCATAGGGGTTCGGGGATCCTGTGCAAAGTTGCTAACTACTTTGGACGTGGAAAAAATCAAATACACTTTTCTTATGTTTCAGGAGATGTAATCTCACTGTGGACCTTGGCATGGTCAAAAAAAAAGGAATTTTCTTTTCTCTAGCACTTGCAGGAAAGAAGCAAGGACACCTCAGATGGGGCAATCAGGTTGCACATAGATAATTTTTTTCTAACTCCAGTATGTGGCTGGCTAATTCCATGAAGTGGGAGCATCTTATGAAGTTGTCACTGTACATTTGACAGTGGATGCTCCTACTGTCTCCACAAGCCCTTATTCTTTAGAATCTCAGCAGTGACTAACACTGAGTCGCAGAGGTTAATAGTGTGAGAAGAAGGTGGGAGAGAGGATGTATAATTTTATGTTTTCTTACATGTTTGAAAGGGGAGATGTTTCAGTTTTATTGCATGTTTTATCCCTCTTACATTAGGAAAGTTTATATGATCTCAGAGTTTACCTCCTGGTAAGTAATATACAGCACATAGTATTTTATTTACTGCTTCCTTTTTTATCATTTCTGCAGAAGTTAAGCCATCTTATTAGTTTCTATATATCCACATATAAAAGCAGAATCATCTAAAGGTTTCTCTTTTTTGCTGTTTGAATCTTTGCTCAGTGTATCCCTTTATTAGTGTTCCACATTCTACAAAATAACCAAAATTGAAGACATAATTACAGGTGAGGCCATATCATTGAGATGATTTGTTGACACTGTAACCTCTCCAGTAGTAAAAAAATGCAGCAGAAAGATATCCTATTATTTTTTTTTGCCTTTTGTTCTAGCATTATGGCCAGATGTAGTACTCTAGATCCCACTACACAACTCAAAAAATCTGAGAGAATGGATTAATATAGATCTGTTTACTTTTCCTAGCAACTGTAATGTTTTTAAGAGTTACTTTCTGGTTAAAAGGTGCAGACCTAGTGGTTCTTTTTGTTCTTTTGCAATCATAGCATCACCTAAGCTGATAAGCATCCTGACTCTCAAAGACCTTAGGACTAGAAATACTGGTTCATAATCATTCTGAAAGCTCCTGGAGCAATCCAGAGGCCAAACTATATTACTCTGCGTTGGTGCAATATTGCTTCACAGGAGAACGTGAGCAAATGTAGTCATTTGGATGGATGGAAGTTCAGATGGAGGCTTTCATTGAATCTATTTTATCCAGAAAATACAGGTGTGTAAACTGTAAGTTTCGATTCCGTGAGTCAGTCTTAGGAATAAACAACCTCTTTAATGGCAAAGGATTCATTCCAGCTTGGTTTTCTCAGCATTACCTTTTCCTTTTCTCCTTACAGGTTTCCAGTTTTCCTACAGTGTGGAAAGAGCAGTGCTTGTGGAAGAGCAGTGCTTGTGGAAGAGCAGTGCTTGTGGAAGTGCAACGCTAAAGAACGAGGCACGTGTCCTTTTTTCTGCCTCCAACTTCTTACCTAAGTGCGGCCACGCTGGTCAAAATTTGGATCTCATTTCTTATTTAAGGCTGTGCCAGTATGTTTTCCTGCAAAGCACTGGCTGCATGAGGACCCATAAGCTGTACATATATGCATACATATAATATATAGTGTCGGGTCCTCTAGCCATGCAGAAGCTACATAAATATTGCAGAAAGCTTCCCAGGAAGGTGAGCTCTCATTTTAATGAAAGTACCAAACTAGAGGGTTTTGCTGTTATTTCTCTTTTCAGTCTAATTTCTAATTTTCTTTACTTTCTTGATGTGACCACTGACATCTGAGGAGAAGGGATTGCTGACTATAAATATATCTCTCTTTGGCAGAGTCATCCCAGCAATTTGTGCTGACCGTATGAATATCTAGGTAGTTAATACAGTAAGGGAAGGTTTTACTTTTTCAAAGCAGGGGAAAAAAACCTCTCTCTACATTGTGTTGGATGAAAATATGGGATCTCCTTGAACAATTCGGTTAGGAAGAAGTTTTGAGCTCAAGTGAAAAAATGCTTATTTTCAGTTACTTCATTGTAGATCTGAAATTACGTTATTGAAGTAAGTGAATTTATTTTTGTGCTACCTAGGGCTAAATGCTCACATTTTTTGAGCATTTTTTTTGCCACACTGCACCAGTGTGCATTTTTCTCTACTAAAAAGGCAGGATCACATCACTTATTTTTTCAGTGGTGAAGAAGGCAGCATTAGGACCGTCTTTGAAGTTTGAGCTCCCGTGTCACGCAACTGCCAGGGAAATGTCACATATGAGCAAAGGACTGCAGCCTGCATACCTCAGGCATTAATTACTTTCCTGGCTTGCAGCATGTTTGCTTCATTTAAAAGAAGATTTAAATATAAATTTGGAAATTTATATATATTACATATATATATACATACTTACATATATGCATGTGTATATATACTGGCAATGAGAGAAAGCATTGTAGGAAATACGCAGCGTAAATATTCTTCCTCTAGTAAGGTCAAGAACAAAACAGAAGACAAGTCTAAATGCATTGGGAAAAAAAAAAAGCCAACCCCCAAAATCATGAGACTTTCAGTGCATGAATTAGTTAGCCTAAACTCAACTCAATTACTGTCTCTCCAGTGTTGATTCTAATTCCTTCTGGATATTTTTATTCATTTCCTAGAGCTTCCCTCAGGCTGGTTTCTGAGTTTTTAAGCTAATTTTTAGGTTTGGGGTTGTTTGTTTTGGAAACTTCAGAATAGTTGTAGTTTTCATGAAGCAGATATCATGATTTAATGGACTAAGCCCACAGCTTTCTATTTCACAGTAGATGAAGGGAAAATAAAAATCTGTTAACAACTTATTTTATAATAACTCCTAAATTATGGAAAATATATTTTGGAGTGAAAATAGAAAAGCTTTTAAAATCAAAACTAAGGAAGTAATCTCAGTGTATTCAGAATGGCTCTTAAATCAAATAATTGATTTGGGTTGAGTTTTTATTACAATTGTTAACATTTTCAGTGGAAAAGTATGCAAAATAACCCAGTATTCCATTTAATATCTGGTGAGTTTTATAGGAGATCACTGTTATTGGAAATAAATGTGATGTAACTCCAGATGTCCATTGCAGTGTGCATACAAAGATATTAGCTTAGCTAGTGAGATTATTCAGATTTGGAGTTTCTTCTAAAATCACTTCAAACAAAAGGAATAGTAAAATAAAACATTTGGAAATCTCTGCTTAATAGCCAGGAAAAACAAAAGAGGAAGGGGGAG
>JAOXNG010000064.1:5377153-5406359 GCA_028566535.1 Scolopax minor
TTAATTTTAAATGATGCAAGGGCATCAGATATTCTGCCCCCAACCTCAGTAGCCTACACATATGCTAGCATATATATAATATATATTATTTTATATATAATTTTAATCTAGATATTATTTTCTAGTGCACAGCATTCCATATATATGCTAGAAAATAAATCACTATATACGTATGGTAGAAAATGAACAGATTTTGAAACAGACAAAAAATTCTGTTCCTTCTCTGGTCAACAGATTACAGCTACCATGAAAGTATCAAAAGAGTTTAGATTATTAAAAGGGATGCCTGCTATAAGAGTATTTGCCTGTAGTTAACACCTTGTAAAATTTCATGACAGGAACATCCCTGGATGTTTGCTAGCTCTTTAATATGAGACCTAGTATCTTCTCAATCCATAGCACATATGATAGAATACATAAAACACCTATAACAAGAGTCAAAGAATGACTGAAAAATAAAACAAGCATATTTTAAGGTGCATACAATCACCAGTCTCATCCTGTGCAGTATTCAAAAATCCCTACGTTATGCCAATGCCAATTATCCCATAATGCATGATACAACTCAAACGAGCTGTATTTCACTATCTTTTGGATAAAGAATGCACTCGTTTAATTATAAAAGAAGAAATGCTAAACGTTTTAGAACATTAGTTTAATAAGAAGCAGAAACCTCTTGCTGTTTGTCCTCACTAGGGGGTTTACTGCAGGTGACCCTTCTGAGGCAGTCCCCAGGGTAAGGAGTTTCCCTTACACTGCTGCAAGTAAAAGGAAGAAAAAAAATCCACATAATGTATGAGAGTTAGGTGCATACCACACAAGTGGATATTATATACACAATATATGTACACACACAAGTACGTGCCCAGGCCTACCAGGATATGCAGTGCCCTAACCCTACCATGAGTTGACCTGTGAGTTACTTTCAGAAAAAAATCTCATTATATTTGAGAAGTATATGTGTCACTTTATATTGATATCATTAAGAAAAAAAATTAATGCAAACAACAAACCAGCAAGCTAGAGATAGGAAAAAGCATTTCCTGCAAGGCAAAACCAGTTAGCTTGATTCATGCAAATATGATGTAAGTATATGCTTCAATAACAATAGGTGGTAGCCCACAATAAAAATTATCATAAAGGTAGTATAATAATTCAAGATTCTTAGTTTAGGCTTAACTAATGACAAAAGATAATGGGTGATTTTCTTGCCTAGTCTTCAAAAAGATGCCTCCCACACTAAAGCATGAAGAATCACACTTACATAACTTATATCATTTTCAATGATAGGAGAACACTTGCGTATTAAGAAATTTTCCATTCATTCCACCTCACAGATCTAAAACATCCCTGAAGAAAAAAAATATGCCATTTTAATCCTCAGAAAACTGAGTTTATTCAAACGTAGGCTTTGCTGCTGGCCAAGGAGTGCAGTGTATACAGTCCTCTCAGCTGCTACTCGGAGCCTGCGGAAAGCTCATGCCTGGAACGTGGGTTTACAGCTGGGCTCTGTCAGTTTATTGGAAAGGCATTTCCTCCAGAAGAAAACCAAGCACAACAAATAAAAACTCTGCACCTGCTTATGAACTGTTTCCCATTGCTCATAGCAAAAACTGTCTTTTTATCATTAAGATATTTTTCCCAACAGTTATACTGATTTCTTGGTGTATGTTTTCTGGTTATGCATGGAAAAGGGAATGTAAAAAGTTTTTGCCATAGAAAGAAGCAATAAATGATGGGTGAAATTATTTGAAAGCTGAATACCCTAAAGAAGCAATTGGCTTAGGTCAAAATGGTTAGAGGAGCATCCCCTTTCTGCCCATGCCCCCCTCAGCTCCTCTGTCCCCCAAAGTCTTCTCAGACTTTCCATTAGAGCCCTACAAAGAATGAATGCAACATTTGAGGGCCTTCAGAGGAACGTAGATGAAGTCGGTAGACCAGAGAAGATCAATACAGAGAGAAGCAACCTACACAGCCTGACATATCACCTGCCAGAGGGTTACAAAGGAAGAGTTAGTTACAGTTCACTCTGAAAAGTCCATCACATATTTCACTATCTTAACTATGAACCAAAAGTACAGGATTTCTATCTGTTCCTATCCTCTTTCTCCCCTTCCCCCAAGATTGTTTCAAACCTTAATTTTAACCTGAACCTGCAATTTCAGCTGCTAAGAGAATTGCACTTCCCTGTCTTTCTACAGCCCCAGGGACTAATTGAGAAGATTACCTGAAGGCTCGAGGAAGAAAAGCCTGCTTAAAATGGTTTCTACAAAGAAGAATGACAGAAATAGGAACAACGAGGAGATCTTTCTGTCACTGGAGGGTTTTATATTGCAAATGACAGTACACTGTATGTGATCATGTGCTGGGAAAAACAGTAATAAGACACTGAGTTTCAGTGATTTCTTTTATTGCAGTACATAGAAACCTAATTGATAGATAAGCAGCTTGTTTTCACTACAAATTATGAAACTAAAAAGCAGTCTTGATCTATAAATATTCTAATCTTAGCAGGAATCAAATTTTTTCTGTCTTTGCTAACTTGCTATGGTAAACTGGTGAAATTTGTTAAATACATCAGGCTGAAATAGTGCGTCTCTCCAGGTATCCTGGAGATCACATTAAAGTGTTGCTGAGGACTAAATGGACTACACACATAAGAAAGAGTCAAAGACAATTTTAAAAGATGCCATTTTACCTACACCTAATGAAATGAAAACTAGAAAATCCACACTCATCTTCTATCAGAAGTCATGACCCCATCAAAAACTGAGGTACAAAACTGTTCCAAGGAAGGTCGGTTAATAGAAATAATACATCACAATCCAGTCCATTTGGGGCTTTTGTTCTTAAACACTTCAGTAAATGGGCCTGTTTGTTAGCTCCAACAGATAATTATGAAGTGCAATAAAAAATTCAAATTATGTTAATAGGCCAAGAGAACAACGGCTGTTTCTGAAATCACTGGCAATTACTACACATAATGGTTCTCAATTAAGCTGGAGGGTATTTTCAATTGTTCATAATTCACTATTTTAAAAGTATCATAAAAATATATAAATGTGAGCTGTTACTAAAACTTTCAGATCAACAGTATAGTTGTTTCCCACTGAAAGCAATACCTATTTTATTTGAATAGTGTTTTTTCTCTTGTGAATGGTATGTGAAGATACTGTTAGAGAAAGGAAGGTAACGACATGGGAATTATACCTCATAATGCTCCTCAGTGCAAGAGGAGCTACATTCCTTTCTTAAGCAGCTTCAGTTTCCCCTAGGAATGCAGTCAGCAATCACACAGGTCTTCATCAACTCTATTTTTAAATACTGCAGCTTGCTACATAAACTTTAATGCATAAGTGCATGTGAACTGGGGAACTCACTGCTACACCATTTTCAGATTTTTACTTCAGATATTTTTCAAGGGAATATTTTTCAAAAGAAAAAAGGAAAAAATTAAAGCCTAAAGTAAGACCAAGAAACCTTAAGGATCATCTTTTAATTATGAGCTTGATGAACCATAGATTTCCACCAAACTAAATAAAATAAATACCTTTAATAAATAAAGCCACTAAGGAAAGATCAATAGGCAATAATTACACTGCCACTAAAACTACCACTTACTTATCCACCACATGTGTAACCTGGCTTTAGGAAAACAGCACATTTACCATCTGCTAAACTCTGATCAGAACTTTTCTATATATGATTAATGAACAATTTACTGCAGACATGCCCGAATACCCTAAATTGATAGATTTAAGCACATGTGTGCCAATGAGTTTAATTTACTTATTTATTTTAAAATCAAGTACACCTTAAAAACATTTTCTCTAATCCAACCACTTCAATATTCCTCATGACAAAAAGCAAAACTTTAATTTTTATTCAACTACATTTGCATACATTTTCCTAAGAAAGAGTAAATCACTCAAAAATAAGTTCCTAACTGTAGAAATTTATATTTTCATATTTAAAAGCAACTCCTAAGGCTTGAGCACAACACTGTGAGTCAGCAGCAGAAGACAGTCATTCATCATCCAGACTTTAGGATCTGTTGAGACTCTTTATTGCTTTGACCTCATTGAAAAAGTACAAACCATGAGCTCACATAAATCTGCCCCTCTAAATACTTTTGCCTTTAATTTTTTAATGGTTCCACACAAACGGAAAGGTTAAAGCCAATTAAAAGAGATACAAATACCATTATTATTGCCCTGACAAACTGATAGTTATTGGATTTGGTCATTTCAGTTCAGAAAACCATTAGTCCCATTTCTGAATGAATCAGAAATTACACTGCTTATTGACTTTCCTTGGGATTTTTTGTGTTGTTGTGGGATTGTTTTTTTAAATCCCTTTTTATTACATTTTCTCTTTCACGACTTCCTTTTGGTTTCAAACTTAAAGCTAAATTAAATGTCAAGTGTTACAGCTGGAAAGGATATCTACATAAGAACCAAATTGTAATTTTAACTTCATTCTAAATGGGGGAAAAAATATTCTGAATTCATTGCTATGCAGTAAAAACTTGTTTTTCTGTCCCATTAAGATCATCATACAATACAAACAGATGCTTAAAAGCATCTAGTGATGAAAGAACTGTTGAAAAAATTGAAAAAGTATTGTTGAATGATAACCTTTCAGCCTGCAAGATTTTGCTTTCCTCTACTATGTCTAGCAAAACATACATACCCCCAAAAAACCAAATGAAAACCCTCATTAAATAGGTACTGTTTTTATATTGTTTCATACTGTTTCTCTGATTTCATAGATAGATATCTAAAATTGAGAAGAGAAAATGATGTGGAGAAAGGGGGCTGGAAATGAGATGGAAAAAGAAAGAAAAAGGAAGTGAGAAGGGAATCCAGCCAGGAGGGTGATCGGATAAGGGACATGTCCTGCAATTGAGGTTGTGCCATTTAAGCCCTAATGAGGTATGATGCCTTTTTTTATGCTTCTTGGTCTCTTCCTGAGGAAACTTATGGTCCCAGATTCCCTCACACTTATCCTTGTGAAGGAGTTGCAACTGTTGCACTAAATGAATTTTATTCCTGTCTGACGAAAACCTTGCCAACAGCTTAGGAAGCTGAGAAGACTACATTTGTTACCTGCTCCCTCTAAAGACATGCAAGGAACTTCACAAGTCCCATCTCCACCTCCTGAGTGCTTCAGCTGAAGGTGCTCTGCAGCTCTGGTGGGTGTATTTCCTTCCCACAGCTCTCTCCAGCCTTGGAGCTTCACCTTGGCTTCACACCTAGGCTCCTACAGCCTTTTTTTTTTTTTTTTTGTCATGCTCATTTGGTTTTCGTGGCTCTGCTGTGGAACGGCATTATGCGAATCCACTGTACTAATTGGCATGATTACCTAGACGTTATCCAGATTACATAGATGTCCCAGATAACAGTACCTGGATTTGGATAATCTTCACAAATGTGTGGTGTTGTCAGTGAAATGTGTATCCACAGTAGTTTTAACGAGAGCACGCCTTGTTATTAATTGCCTTGCTGTCTGCTGGTTGTGTTGGGTTTGGTTTTGGGGGCAGATCACTGCTGTCAGCAGCACTGAAGTGCCATCTCGTGAGGCTCTTTGACGTGAGGTTTTAGTGTTTTGCATCTGTCCTTCCAGCGCTGGTGTGATAAAACTGTTCATCAGCAAAGTCTTGCAAGAGGTCGTACTGCAAAGGGAGATTTTATACTGAATGGGAAAATAAAGTCAGGGAACTTTAAACCCAAGTTCCCTGAGTGATGGCATATCACACATTCATTTTTTTTCCTTTGATAATTTTTAAGCTGTTTTAAAGAAGGAGAGACAAATTTTCATGAACATTACTCCTCTCTGGAGTCACAAACCCTTCCAAAACTTCTGTCTTTATTCCACTTAGCAGGGAATTTATTGCTTTCACAGTGTCCTTTGGCCATATTTAAGTGAAAGCTGGAAACAAATGACTTTGAAATGGAATTTTCAGGTTTAAGGTTCAGCTGATGTGAGTTTGGATTACTCACCCCGGTAGCAGAAACACAAACCAGGTGAAATAAATCTGTCTCCTTGTGATGACTGCTGATGGCCTTCATTCCCTGGTAAGATGTCACAGCAGCAGCGAGTACATCAGGAGGCTTTACAGCTATTTCCTTATTAGAAGCTTAATGTTTAAAACCGGTTGTACCACGCAGTGCTTTACTTCAACAGACTGAACTCCAGCCTGGCCATCCATTGGAAAGGATTTTCATTCTATTTCCTCTCTAGTTTCCAAAAAAAAAAAAACCAACAATGAAACTGTTTCTGTGCTGTACTACAGAGATGTGTGTTCTTTAGCTTGTTATGTCTTGAACCTAAGTAATAAGTATTAGTACCTTGCCTGCAAAAGAGATGCTTCCAAGGTCATAGTGACATTGCCATTTATTTATTCCAAAGAGCAATACTACTGAAGAAGTTACCTATGATTGGAGAGGCAAAATTGCAGAGGAAGGTGAAAATATATCGCAGCATTTAGGATAGGAGTTAGGATGTGTGATAAGAGGTAATTAAAGACAGAAATTGTGGGAGATGTCCAGAAGTGCAATTTCAGTGACTGGTTTTATAGCCAGCCAGTGATGTATATAAGTCCCCAGTTGAGGATGTGATTGCACACACAAAACCCTGACACTTCTGGGGACTGAACATACAGTGTGTGTGGTTTTCTGTGAACTGATATGCACCTTCTTTCTTACCTAGATTTATATTTTTTTTTTAAGTTCAGTTGTTTTGGAGAGCTTTACTATAACAAAAGGAGAAGTGGTAGAAGCACGAGCTATTTAAAAGAGTAAAATGCATTTTAAAATTCAAAACTGTTTTACATATAGAGTTTTTTTATATCTAAACTTGATTTGTTGAAAACCTTTTACAAATTTATCATAATTCCTGCTGGTGCTTCTGCAGGTTGAAATAGCTGTCTTCCAGAGCTTACAGAAAAGCTTTTTTAATTCATACAGTGGCATTTTTGAAGCATTATATGACTGGCTCTATGTAAATTTGAGCATGTGTCATACCTTTAAGGTTCACATGGACCTCAATCTTTTTCCATTTCAAGAAAGTGGCAAAAGGCACGTTGACTTCAGTGAAATAAGTCTGCAGTTTGGAACTGCCTGTTCCTCTAGTGCCCTGTTTCAGGTCCTTTTATCTCTTGTTTGCAGTTGAAGAGAATAGGTGTCTCTATCGTGTTGACTTTAAAGGATGTATGCAATTTTAATTTGTAAATTCAGAATTAAGACTATCTGTAGAAATGCTAGTAATTCAGATAGCAGAATGTTGTTTTTGTTACAGTAGCGTATTTTGAATCCCAGCTTGTTATTGCTTTTTCCTAGTTTTTATGTATTAATCTGTACTTTAATAGCCTTGTTGCTTCAAATGCAATTAAAAATTTTTGCTTAGAGAACTCATTTTAATTGCAGTTACCCAAAACATCCTTAATGATGAACAGTGAAGATGAAAATATCAGAACTTGGCTATTTTTAGGCAACATGCAGACTATTGAGTCTGTATTTAGTGTGAGTTTGGGCTAAGTGTAGATGTTGCAGAACTAGGTTCTAAATTTGTAAGTGCAATTAAGAACTAATTGGATTTTTTTAAACATAAATTAATCAAATAATGACTGTGCACCTTCTGTCCAACCCACTAGTTTGTTTTTTAATTAAAGAAGTTGATTTTTTGCCCTTAAATTTTTTCTACTGAAAAGATGAAAATGTTTGTAAATGTAGCTATATTCCAGCTAGCTAGTCAGTTGTTGACCATAATGTGAAAAAAATCACAAGATGTTGCAAAACTTCCCACTGCTATAAAGCAGAATTTTCCTTTTTGGCTAATTAGTAAAGTGAAATAAGCAGAACTCATTGCTGTAAAATCAACCACTCAACCTAGCCCTGATCCTGTGACCAGGGCACCTTTATTTGTGTGTGTGAGGATGCTCTGTGGGCTGAGGAAGGGGCTATTTCCTGTGTGTGAGCAGGATTAGACCTCAGTAATGGAATTCCAATAAAACTCGGTGCCTTTTAATTAGATTTAATGGGAACTGGGAAGGATCATTAGGGAGACAAATACAAGCTTTTGCCAGTAATATGTTCACTCTATTATTAATCTGATTTAATTTTGAAGATCCTCGTAGCAGGAATAAGATCTTTCTATGTACCTGGGAAGTGTTATATAGGTCTATTAGATGTTGTTGTTATATATATCATTGCTTCCCAAGCAGTATGTAAATATAGACTTGGAATTGGGCTCTAAGGATGGTGTTTATGAACCCCACCAATCTGTGGGTAGAACAGGCTGCTAGAAAGAAGGTTGTATGTCTCTTTAGTTACCATGTTTTTTCTTGACCATTTTGTAGTAAGTTGCAATTGTGCATTAATAAAAAAACACCGCAGTATGTAGAGTGTGCTACTAAGTAATAGAGCTTTTTAGGGATGATGTAATGCCAGGCTGGGAGTGAGGTACGCTTTGAGATTTTTATTTCTATTCAGTTAGAAATACAGTGTGATTCTCTGAGGTGGAAAAAAAGAGATTACAGTATTATGAGTTCTAGACACGGTACGCTGAATCCTGAAATGCGCTTCCAACACCCGCCGGATGTTCCCAAACATCTCACATGCTGCTTCCTACTGAAGGATGTGGCCTTCCAGAGGAACCAAGCTGTTGAATGCCAGCATTACTTCAGAAATAAGAATGTACCTATTTCCTTTTCTTGATAATATCAATACATTTTGTACTATCTACTGACTGACTTTCAGGAGGACATCCCTTGGTAACTTTTGTGCCTTACATTATTGAACGACTTAGGCTTCAAGTCTAATTGGATAAGTGCTGCAAGATAAATGCTAAGCTTTGAGAATAAGAAGAATATGTATGATTCCTCAAGGTTTTCACCACTATGGAGCTTGGAGAATAGCAGTTCAAAAGCTTCACTATTGTTTTTCCTTGAATGAACAAAGAAAACTTAGAGAGTGAAAAGGTGCAGTTCTGTTTTTCAGTGATACACTGGAGAGGGAATAGACCATGTGCAAGACAAATGCTGATGGAATGCTTTGCGAATACGGTGGATTTTAAGTGAGGTGTTCTGTCAAGGAGAAAGACTTCTGTTAACACAAACTCCCACAGAACAAAAAGATACCCCTCTGTCTTTTGTATTCTACAAAGTGTTTTACGATTTTAATCTACCTACCCGCAAACTAGCAAAAATACTGTCCACAACTTTTAAAATAAAATTCTGATGATGTCAAATAGTTTGTGTTGCTACTTGTACTTTTCTCAGAGGCTGTGATAAGGTGGAGAGCACTTGGGTTTTTACCTGTAGATCCCTTAACATGCAGGCAAGTATTTTTCCTCAAATATAGCTCTTCTGAATAATTCAAAGGCACTAGAAGTACCACAGTGCTGCTGTTCCTGATACATCCTTGTGCAAATGTACCTTTTTGGAGAAATGCTATAGTGTTGTGTAGTCATAAAAATACAAATTTTAACAAGTTACACTAATGCAAGAAGATCACGAAAAATCACAGTAATTTTCTACATGATAGATAGGTTTCCCCCAAACACCTGCTTCTTCTTGCTTGCAAATACTGTGAAGATAAAAGAGGAGAGAGCAAAGTAAGATCATAGCTAGTTGGATGCTCTTTTGCATATGCAAACACACGCTGATTTACCCAAAGTGTATTGGTATTTGTGTAAAACTGTGTGCTTATGAAATGAAAGTATGTCATTCACCAATGAAACTCTTTCTTCTCTGGAAAAGAGCAGTTTTTATTTATGTTTTACTGTGCTGACAAATAGATTACAGACCTGCCTGAAGTCAATGGATTCTTTGTTTTTTTCCTCGGTGGCTTATATGGTCAGGCTACATAGGTGCAAGAGAACTTTGGATCACTTTATTCAAATGAAGTCTTAATTAGAAGTTAGTTATTTAAATTATAGCCTATATTATCCAATGGCTTTTATGCAAGAAATAGATATTTCTTGCAATAGTTTTATTCCAAGCTTTAATTTGGTTTGATTCCTGATTTGAAGTCAGTTTTATATTTGTCATATCTAATTTATCTAATTTTAAAATATATGGATCCAAGTCTTTGCTTTTCACTTCCTAGTTTGTAATAATCCTCTAGATGATGACTTATTACATAAATTGTTCATTTTTAATAAATGAGAACTGATGATTTCTCATTTTAAAAAAAAGTCATTTTTTGTGAAGAGACCACCCTCTCATGAGGTTAGAAAACCAGGGAAATTTCCGGACAACTCAATATGCTAAGATTTGTATGGCCTATTACTTGTAAGTCACAGGGTTAGTTAAACCTAGGTCTGTGTAATACAGAGGAAGCTGATAGTTTTCAAGGTGATTACTGCCCTTTTCATTGGGGAAAACTTGTCTTGTTTTTGCTGGCTTTTTGGTGAGCTGGGAGGAATGTAAAGGTGGTACCTTCTCATGCAGCACGTTGCTTCCCTGTGAATCTTTGCACAATTACCCAGGGATGAGCACGCTCGATTTTCTTTGAGACCTATCTTAAAATATCTGTTTTTCTACTGGCATTTCATAAAGCATAACTAGGGATGGGTCAAGCCTATGTGTTCTCCAGTACTGGTACTTGTGTACCTCCTGGAGGGAAACTGGCTTGACTTCCAAGTTCATCAGAAACACTTCATTTAAGATATGCTTATTTTGTGTAATTGTATTGAAATTGGTTTTTTTGAGGGATGTTTGCAGGCAGTAGGAGTTAAGGATTGGAAGCAAGGGGAGAAGCAAAACTGGATTCATTCAGTGACTCTTGGGTCCCATATTCGAAGGGTTTATCCTTGCACTTGGATTACGAAAAGGATGGTGAGCAGCGAATGGGTTCCTCATAGTAGTGTCTTATTATGGTAGTCTTAGGCAAAACACTTGAGGCTGCAACATTAAATCGCATACAAAGGAGATAAAGCAAGTCAAGACTACGAAAGTGTGAAAACTAAAGCGCTGTCCCATGCCTACAGCTTGTCGGGTTGAATCGCTTTTGCACCTTTGATAGAAACAAAGCCAGGCTATGTTGGAGCAAGAAGGTATTTTGCAGGCAGTGTCTTGGAGGCTTACCTGAGCTGCAACAGTGAACGGTGTAGGGCTGCTGTAAAACACTTCTGTGAGAATATATTGTACATTATATACGTGCGTGTATATAAAACCTTGGATAGATAGGGAGGACCGTGAAAGGTTGCCAAGTACAGCAAAGCCAGGAGTACCAGGGCTTTTTTGAGCAGAAAAACCCTTATGCCTTGACCCAAGTGGCCCATTATCACATTTCTTCAAATTAGAGCAAGCTATTCAGGTCAGCGTGGATGTTCAGACCCATCTGAATGAATTCCTTGGCTCGCACTTGCTACGTTATATTTCTTTCTCTGGGTTTCAGATGGCTGTGACTTGAACGGAGTTGACAGTACACAATATTACCCATTTACTCTGTAGATTATACTCCTCTGGAGAATTGGTGTCAGCTAATCTGCCACTTCTGCGTTTCCAGAGACCTGCGAACTGCATCTCCTGTAATATAGCAGGAGAGTGTCAGATCTAGGTTTCTGCAATTTTCTTATTTCCCCCAGACTTCTAGGCATGTATATCCAGTTCTCCAGCCTTTGTCACTTACTTTGTCCTGTGAATAGTTTCCTTTCTGTGTAGACATTCTGTCTGTCAATATCCAATTTTGGCCACTCTTAGGGCGGTAAGAAGTTTGAAGCAGATGGTTGTCAACAGATGATGACAAAATTCTGAAATACTGCTCCAATACAAACTGTGAGGCTCAGTATTTAAAGCACATTCGAGCATATAAAAGCTGCTTATATTTCTAAGGTCATTACTACCTTTGCTGTGGAATATTCTTGGCACAATTCATACGTTTCGGTGATAACGAATTGTTTCTTTTCCTGAAAACAGCAGAACTCCCCTAACCAATTAGCAGTATTCAGTAACGAGTAAAACACCGTGAACCCTGATATGATTTTATGTCAGTTAGAATCGTTAAATGCTCCTCGATGAAACCATGCTGATTTACATTAATTGGTGGCCCCTCTTCTCACAATAGCATGATGCTGTGTCAAAAGTGCCTTGCAAGATGTTGTAATACAACTAAACTCTCAGTGATTGCCTGTGATTGCCATTCTGTTGTTGACCGGTGCAAGAATTCAAAATTCAGGAGAACTTATAATATGAGGCTGTCAATCTTAGGAGCACAGCGAAGAGCTTTTGTGTAAAATAAGTGCTACAGAGGTAGGAGGTATGGCACAACTTGGGTTCCGCAGTGCGTTTGCGAATCCGATGACTTGCAGTTATTTAAGCACATTATAAAAGGCTGTTTATGTGTCTATGAAAAACATGATGTAAATATGCATATTTAAGAGAGTGTCTTCTGCAAGTTTATATATCTTAATGAAAAGTGTCAGAGCTTAATAGATCAACAGTCTGTTTAGCCCCACAGTAGCCAGGTTTTTTTTTTTTCTTTTTTTTATAAAGATAGCACAGCATGTCCTTGGTGGTCCTAGGAGTAAATTAATGTTGTGGAGAGCTTTCTCTTGAAACCAGCTAATGACTCTGTCTCTGATTTTTGGGGAGGAAATACCTGTCTGTTGAGGATGGTCATCCTGAAATGGTCACCACTGCCTGACTGTGCATACGTACAAATAATTTCCCCCTACTAGCTTTGAAAAAAAATCCCTATATGTTTCATTCCATTTACTGTCCTGTTTTATGTTGAGTGGAAAAGTTGCCCCACCTAAGTGGAAATCTTTGAATATTTGTGTTTCGTGTGACAGATACCTCATAAGAGTGTGATGGCCGTGGTTTGTGTGTTCGTATTGTGGGCAAGTGGAGTAGTAGTTCTACTTGTTCCCTTCTGATTCCACATTGGCACTTCAAATAGGATATCTCTTTTTTTTTTTTTTTTTTTTTCCTTTATCAAATTTACAAAATCTCATGCTTGGGAAAATCTCTTGCAGCTGGAGGTGCCCAGGTGCTGCAGAGCTTATCAGAGAGTAACAGCTTTTGACAATGCAGGCACCTGTTGAACGCTGCTTTCACTTGGGATTGCAGCCTCAGGGAAACAGACAGACTGGAAGTGGATAATGGAAACAGAGAGAGGCAAGGAGGGTTACTGGTTAAATCACAGGATTATTTTATTTGGTAGGGAGCAAGAAAGGCCATGCCCAGTACAAAAAAACCTACCCCTCCAACAGCTTCCACAGTCCTTCTGAATCAAAAGGAGCCCATATTCCTGAATAGGTGAGGAGACTAGCAGCAACGTTTGGCATGTGCAAGTATTGTCTTTTATAAACCACAGGGAAATCAAGCTTCCTTCTTTCTTTCCTGAAAATACAGGAGCCTCCTCAAAGCACTTACTTTTGGGAATGGATGTATTTGTGAAGAATTCATGGATGATCCAGATCCAATTTTTATAGAAATGAATGGTAACATGCTGTGGGGCTTCAGGTCTGCATGTGTGTGTTTTGCATTCACCTGCCTTATTCTGCACTTGAAGTTATCTTTTTGTGACTGATAAGTAACTGAAGGTTTAAAGCAGCTCATCCCAATAGAAATTGCTACCACTGTACAGGGGAAAAAAATATGTCAGCAGTAGTGCAGTGATGTTTTAATAAAGTCAAGTAATACCCCTGAACTTCAGTAATAAAGTTGCATGGGTTTCAGTTAGCTTTCTTGTCAGCATCTTTCTATTGACACCTTTCTGTCAGAAAGATGAAGTGAAGAATAAAACCTAACTCTGTTTTCTCTTATGTTAAATGTATTCTGCAAAGCTTTTATGAAATACAAAGCATATGGACTTTGCAGATAGTGTTTGCATTTGGGACTTGTGGGGAAATTTATGTGAACTTTGTGCTGTGAAAATCATTGCCCTTTCTAGCAACTGGTTATATTAAAAATAAGCACATCCCTCAAAGCTGTATTTTGTAGAGCATTCTAATCTTTAGAGCTCTCCTGTTTTTTTGGTGTTTTCTTTTTGGGAGCAGGAGTATATAATTATTGCTATAAACTGGGTTGTCAAAATTGGCCTCTTTGAATGCATAGACAGACTAATTTTTTTTTCTGAGAAATTTGTAATTGTTTTAAACCAACAGGAAAGAACCAAACCTTGGCAAATGAAGCCAGAGTACTGTGAAGTTGTGGGCTGAAACTCTCTAACAACATAGTCCAAAGACTTATTAATATTGATCTTCTTACTTCTCTCAATAACCTGAACATTGTTTCTAATTACAAGAGGAATAAAAAGCAGAGCAATATGTTCTCAGATGTCAAAGTCTGATGGACCACAAAAAGCAGTAAGTAGGAGGTATGTGTATGAATTTCATTAGCCAGTAACAATATGCGTACCCATACTTGGGGGGGAAAAAACACCACTCAAAATATGTACTTTCTGCTAAACCCATGGGGCTCATATACTTCCCAAGGTTAGACCTTCTGTCTCCCCTTTGCAGGCTTTTCTGCAGAAGTGGCTGGGGCAAGCGTTTGCAGAACTGTTAAATTATATTTAATTTTGAAAGGAAAGAATGTGAACAGTTGGGAGTAGGTAAAGCACTGCAGGGAAGACTGGAGCTGGGCTTCAGCTGGTGGTGGAGTAGGGTTGCTCATGGGCATGTTCTTCAAGTTTGTAGCGTGATCAAGGAAGACATCAGGAATGGGGCGAGTTTGTTTGAGCAAAAATAAGTCTGTATTAAAATACATACTCTTTGTGAAAAAGAATCATGGCAATACAGCCGTTGGGGTTGAGGAGGCTCTGCTTTCATCGGCTAGGTGGTGCTAAAGCTTGCCATCACTTTCAGTGGCAGAGTTTTGGAGAGGATGAGTGAGTAATTGCAAGGGGAGGAGACAGCTGTGTGTCTGCCACGTATGGAGGTACAAAAGAAAAGGCTTCATCAATCTCCCCCGTATTAAATTGGCACAACTAATATATTCTGCTAAAATGTGTTTATCATGCTGTTTAAAACAACCAGGTTAGATATCTACTGGCAATAAATGAAGATTTATTGTTTTCAGTGTCCTTGGGGCACCTAATACAGATTTGGAGGACTAACTGGAATTTGTGGAAGAGGGGAGAAAAAAGTGTCCTGGTGCCATTATAATTAACTATCTGGCCAATATTTCTTCCTTTTTATTGGAAAACCTGGAAGTTGCAACTGGCTTCAAACTCATTCTTGTACAACTCTGCCAACAGCAAATAAACACATGAAAATACAGAAAGTCTTGTACAGCTCCATGAGTACCAGATAAAATCATAACTTGAACTGGGGAGATGGTTTGGTGTAATAAGCCAGCAAAACAGAATATAATAATTATGTTTTTTAATGAAATGAAAGTGATCAAAAGAAAATTACTATTTGTTTTGTAAGCATAGTAGGAATATTTCTTGGTAAGTGTGACTGTGTGGGATCACTAAGAGGTCAATGCAAATATTAGCAATGTTTTCAACTGGCACCCCAATGTAAATAACCTTTTTTATGTAAGTTACAATGCACAGGTACTTATATTACTTATTCTCTGTACTATATTGTTATTCTAAGTGACACTGTAAGCTGTGATCAAAATACAGGAGCTGCAACTCTTCTAAGTTTTTACAAGAGTTTAAATCCATTAATTTTTGATGAATGCTTTATCAATATTTGTTGGGAAAAAGAAACCCCAAACAAACAGAACCCAAAAAAATACAGTGTAGTGGGGTTTTTTTGAGAACTGATTTAAATAAACTTTAGTGCAACTTGGCCAAGCAAACTTGAGTGAGAGACAACGGTATGAATTGTGAGTCCTAACTCTTTCTGGGATGCCCTCAGAGTTTAAACTGGAAGCTTCTGTGCTTGGCTGGTGGTGGTTCCTCTCCCGGCTTCCCTTGGGAGCGCTGCCCCACGGGCTCCTGCAGCTCCCTGACCCTTGCAGCACCCGCTGTCTGGGGAACTGCTAACACAACAGAAAAAGAATCCAGATTTGTCACTCAAGGTCAAAGCACTCGTGGCAAAGGAATAGTTTGGGGTTTAGCTTAAAATGCTACAGACAGCATTTTTATGGGCACAAAATGGCTAAAGCCGGACAGCGGGGGGAGTCTAAACCTGCCTGGTGACACATTAATACTACGGTCAAGCGACTGATTCTTGGGGATGTGAAGACCAAGTTTGGAATAGTTTAAAAGGAAACTAAAAAAAAAAAAAAGCTCTGAAACTACTTAATGAACTTTATCTCTCTCACAGCTGCTGGAGCTCTTGCAGTCCCTCTGGTCAGGCTTCTAGCTTTCAGGTTGGAAGGTTAATGACTCATTTACTAAGCAGTGCAGTTTTCTTTCATTTTTCATTTGCAATTATCTCTACTCCTTTAAAAATTGAAAGGCCCTTCCAAAATATATTGTACTGGTGTGTTATTGCTGTCAATTAAAGTTATTAAATCATAGATCTCTAAAAATTAAATCCAAATATGCATTAGTACATTCAGTCGCTGCATAGTCACCATGTTGTAGATGTGATGAGTATCATATTAAGGTAGCTCTGGATGTTGGCAGATGTTTCTTTCATTTGAGTATCCATTCTGGGCAAAAGACGGACACAGAAGGATGAGCCTTGAGGATGGGGGAGTGGAGCAGATCCAGCTGCGGTGTTGGTTGTGGGTCGTGAGCTGCTGGGGCAGGAGCTCCGAGAGAGACGGAGAAGATTAGAGTGAGCAGATGAGATGGTGATGCCTTATGTGTAGGGGTAATAAAAGATAACAAATGAAGAGCCACATCCTGAGCCCTGGTTAGAGACGTGATGAGGAGGAAAGAGGAATCACCAATGATTTGCAAATCGTAGGCCTAAAAGACTGAAACGCTGGTGGTGCTTTGAGGGACTGGAAGATGATGAGGGCAAAAGCCAAATTTTTCCCAGCCGTTTGATACGGTGTTCATGTTCGTGCTCCTTTGTGAATTCCCTTAAATTAGCAATTTCACTTTTCTGCAAGTCTACTGTACTTTGACTCTTCGCTGAATTAAGTCCCATTATAAATGACATCTTTCCAACAGTCGGAATACAGGTTAGTGCTCCCCAGAGGGGTGCTTTAATGAGGTTGTTGCTATGACAGCTCAGCTTCAGGCAGCACACATGCCACTTCGAAATACCTTCTCCCCCCTCAAATATTACAGCAACTTCTGCAAGCAGATTTTAAAACTTCCCTTTTAGTGGAATTTACGTTACATTTCTGTTCTCCCAGTAATGCAGCTGAGGGTTTGCTGCTCTGTGCTGTCTAATTCTGCTTTTATTTCTGAAATTTTAATAGCAATGCATGATTTGACAAGTTAAAGGAACAACAAGGTGTTGACTCTATGGTCATTACAAAGGATGCTCTATGAATTTAAGTCACCAGATTTACAGACAGAACAAGCACATACACTATAGCATTTACAGTGGAAACGTATGGTGCCTGTCTTCAATTCATGCCAGGGAACTCAATGGATGAAAAATATTTATTATGTACTAGTGGCAATATTAGCATTCCTATGACAAGGCCCTATGTAGGTGGGTGCACCAGTTTGCCTCTTCAGATGAGCTGGCTGTGGACTATGGCCATATAATGTCTTTTGATATCACAGTTAATGATATCTCATTAAATCAGTTATCTTTTTCAGAAAGGCATCAGGAGGGAGTCTGAGAGGGGGGAACCCAAAGGCAAATGCTGGTGTAGCTGCTGCTTCTGCTGCCTGTGGTGCAAAATGACAGCCATGGGGCTGCCTGGGCAGGCACTGAGGTTGTTTGCTTTCCTCTTGCTCCTTGCCTGAGGCTTGTAGGTTCCTGGGGAGGGAAAGAAAGAAGCCTATCCTCTCAGAAATTCATCCACCCCATCCCTGTTTCTCTCTGCTGGCTCTGTTCTTGTCTAATACCAACTTCTTGCACGGTTAAATGTAGGTAAGGTGGTTCCAAGCCCAAGGCTTTGAGCCTCGATACTGTGCAGAGTAACATTGACACTATATCTTTTTAAACAAAACTCAACAAAAAAAGCCCAACCCCAAACTACCACTATATAACAATGTTATTCCATGAAAATGTTGGGCCAGCCTTTAGGAAGGATGGTGGCAGAGTAAGCAGTCACTCTTGTGAATGTTTCTCTGTCGTTGCTTATGAAACAGCAAAATGTCATGTTTAAACTCAAATGAGGAGCTCTAGAATGTATTTGTGCTGCATTGGTGGTTTCCACTTGCTTTGTCGACATGGGCAACTTCATTGTTCAGTCTGTTCCCTTCCAAGCTTTGAATGGGAGTTTTCAAATGTATGACTTTGACGTACAGAAAGGAGTCGTACTCAAATCTGACATGACCTATAAAAATACTGCTTTAAACATTGGCCTGGGTGAAAAGTTATTCCCTTCCCATAAGTGTTCAGTTTTCTTGCCTGCTTAGCTGTGAATTGTGGTGGATGCTTCTCATCTGACATGTGCCTCTACCTGCCAGTGGGTGCTCTGCCTCCTCCCTACCTGTTGGAAACAAACTTCTTTATCACTGCTCATCTCGGTGAAATTAAACCCAGGGAGATGCTCAGGAACTCTGTATTCAGCCCCAGGAAGCTTTGCCTTTTTGAAGTTAATTGGCTTAAAAGATTTTTTTTTTTTGTTTGCTGCTGCTGCTTTAGAAACAGTGCACTATAAAGATCTAGATATTATTTTTTTTTTTATTTTAGAATTTTATTGTAAGCCAAAATACCTTGATACTAAAGAGTAAAAAGGCTGGCTATATAAATCAATGCTTCATTGTATTTATTATGCTATTTACTAGGACTCCAACTATACTAAATTTTTATAAATGCAAAATCATTCAGCTGTATCCAAATTGGTTCAAAAGATGCTGATGAGAACATTTAAGGTTTTTGCAGGTTCTGATAATAGTTTGCCATAAGTGTGCTTGTCCCAGTTTCTTTCTGTGACTGAACTGAAAGTGCAATTTCTGTGTAATTTTAATGATGGGTAAATAGGTTCAAATATTCCACACATTATATTCTTTTTCCTATTCTCTATTTGGCTTGCAGTTCTGGTGCCATTAATGCCATTTATTCCCTCATCATAATTTTGTCCTCTTGGAAAAGAAGGTGAGATGGAGATTTGCAGGTGTCCTGTCACACACACACAGACGTACACACCCCTCATCTCCCCCAAAAAACCCAAAACACAACAGGAAAAGCAAAGCCAGCACCCAGGATGCATTGACAAAAGGAGACCAGATGCAGAGTGAAAGGCACATGGTACAGATTCTGGCTTCTCCCTACAAAGATTGCTACAAGAACAGAAAACACGCTGTGATTTATTCTCGTGGCAAAAAAACCTGCAAATGGAACAAGAAGTACAGAAATCTCAATATGTTGTTGCTAATACAATTTACATTTAGAACAGTGTGTCCTCCTTCGCCATCATGCTCTGGTTAAACATAGCTAAATTAAACTAGTCTATAGGCAGAGCTGCTTGAACTGCAGTCAGAACTTTGGTTAAATGAACATCTAAGACTTAATTTAATGGTAATTACACAGCTTCTCAAAAATTTTTTTCCCATGTATTATATTTGTTCAGTAGTTGTCTTCATGTATAATAATATCAAATTATTATGCTGTCTCTCAAAGTTGTGAATCGTATCATTTTTACACAGACCAGAAAATGACTTGCACTTAGATATGTTTATCTGTATATATATATGGTGGATTTTAAATTGAACAGTTCCAGACATAATTTTCCTAATATTGGTTAATCTATCTTTAATTAAAATGTTAATTGCTAATCCAGAAATTACACATAGAAAAATCAGCCTATGGTAAACTGTGCCTTATTTGCACAAGGATGAAAAAACGTGCAATTACATGGCAATCTGCTCTTTGAAATTGCAATGTAGTCATCTTTCATCGGATCACCTCCTTTTGGTGGTTGCCTGCAGCTATTACCAGATAAAATTTTTATGTGAAGCCATGCTTTAAACCTTCAATTCTTTCTTGTATCACCAGTTTTGATTTAGAGAGCTGTTAGCATATAACTTCAAGTGCTTTCATTTAAATAAATAGCTACTTTGACTGACATTAATGGGAGTCTTGATAGTTGGTCTTCTGATAAAATTGTTACAGTACTTGTTTTTCAGCCTCTGGCATCTGAAAGGCTAATTTTGTCAATATACATTTAGTGGTTTATGACAGGTAAGTAAATTTATGTAAAATCTAGCATGTAGAAATATTAATGAATTACAACATATATGAAATATTTTAAAGTAATCAAATATGTTCAGAATAGGCACAAGTGACCTTACTTATTTCTCAAATTATAAAGGTAAAGCACTGAGAAGCAAAGCCTTAGATACTCAACTGTATTAGAAGGATAGTTGTGTGGATTAAAAATATCAATGGATTATTACCAGGCTATTTCATGCTACAATTTTAATATTTTTTTTCTTTGACAGTTTGCTCTTGGTGGCTGGGGGGACAGTTCTAAAAATCTGTGATTTTGGTACAGCTTGTGATATTCAAACACACATGACCAACAATAAGGGAAGTGCTGCTTGGATGGCACCTGAAGTCTTTGAAGGTAACAATAATTTACAGTATCAATATTATGAGTTCTTTGTAGGGATGCAACCGTGAATAAATTTGATATAGGAAAAAGAGCATAATGTAATCTTACTTTATTTCAGTAAGGGTACTAAAGTTTGAAGTAACAGCTGAAAGAGTCTTGGCAGAAGTTAAACATTTCTTTAAAAATCTCTGATTCCAAATTGTCAAATAATTGTGCGGAGTTTCAAAGAGCAGCACTGAACTAACTCTGTCATTTTAGAATTAGTTAATGACATGAAGATGTGGAATCTTTGTGTCATTGCTAAGAAGTATCATTAGAGAGCTGCTGTTTTTTATTTTATAAGCAAGTAAAATGTGGACAGAGGGTTTGTGCTGTGTCCAAGATTCTTAAGTCATTTCAAACTATTCTGACATTTAAATACACCATCATTACTTTCACTCCCTGTTCCAATCAGCTTTTATCTTTAGAATTTCTCTGTTAGTGTCTCTAAATTGAACATAATTGCCTTCATTTTCACCCCCCCACTTTCTTGTAACTCCATCTTCTTCTGCTTTTTGTGTAATCTAGAGATTTGATCTACTTCCTTTTTCTTACCTACTGAGGAATTTGTCATTAACAGTTAATTTAGTTAAGTAGGAAAACAAGCTATTTCTTGGAGTGTAGCTGGGGAAGACTGATTACACTTGATGATTAGATAGGTAATATTGCTGCATGATTATCAGAAATAATCCAGTCAATATTACATTGCAAATTAAACACTTTTTAGCCAGTCAGTACCCTAAATTATCATTGCGATTAGCAGGGTGGTCTGGGGAAGTCATTTTCCTGCTTTAGGAAGCAAACATCCTAATTTTCATATATTTGGCAGCAGTGTTTTCCCAGATTCTGGATCCAAGTGGCCTCTCCTTTTACTGTCATTATTCCAGAGAGAAGCAGCAAATTATGTGTATCCATATACATTTTTAGGAGGTATTTCTTCCCAAACATTGTCTTTGGAGCTTTTGTTTTGAAGGTACCCTCTTCTTGCGCATGTTGCTCAGAGGACACACCCAAGGGTGATCTGTTTCATTCTACTGCCTAAAAATTTTCTATTCTGTCATTTTATATTGAGGAACCTACTCTAGCTCTCTAACTGTAGCTAGGAATGCTACTTTTCTTAACATTTGCTTAAAATTTAAATTGTATTAATAAGAGATTATTTCTTCTTTTAGAATCAATCACTAGGACAATCTGTGTCAAAGCTAGACATTTTTTTTGAGTGAAAAATCTTAATCAAAACTAGATTTTGAAATAAGTATATTATAGTAGGGATTTACAGAGTGTATCCTAATGAATTCAGCAAGGCAGACCAAAGAAATCTTATATTGCAAATGCATTGTTAGACAGCAGCAAAAAACCTTCAGTTTACATTGGGTTTATGTACTTTTATCTGAAAGATTTTACTTATAGTGATACAAGTCTTTGTACAGGTATCAAGGAAAGAAAGGAATCTTGTAGCTTCTATGGTGCAGCCTATCAAGTTACTCTTGAAACAGTCATTAAACTACTAAAATAAATGCTAATATTATTTTAGTACTGTTCTAGTACTAACATTCTTAGATTAGGAGAATAAAGGCACTAGAAGTATCTGTGCAAATGGCAGAGTGCTTTTTGAAGTAATTGTTCTAAATTATTATTTTTTCCCCCATATTAAATATTAAGGTTCCTAAACCCTTGTACAGATGAAACAATCTAACTGAAGACAGTATTATTTAGATCAGGATGAAGTGAAAGAGACAAAGTGCTATAATCTCGGAACTTCCTTTAGAAGAAACTATTTTAAAATTGCTTTGGGATAATCAGAGGGATCGAGGAATGATTGAGTCCGTCTGTTATCCTGCCTTGGTCTGTTACACAGTGAAATGATACAGAATTCTCTCTCACTTCTTTGGGATTGTGTTTTTAGGATTAGTCCAAGGCTTCTCAGCTAGAAACAATTTCCTAGCTGTGTTTCCCTGTCCTAAGTGCTGTGGCTGCTTAGACAAGAGGGACTGTTTTGCTTCCCTTTACAAACAACTGCCTTTGTTAACAGATACTTTTTTTTTTTTTAGTTTTCCCCAGCACCTTTGAAAAAAAGCTGACTGATAAAGCTGATTTTGCTATTCCCCTTCAGTAATTTTTGAACTCATTCAGCTACTTTGATACAAGTCAAGTGTAAAGAATCATAAAATCATTTTGGTTGGAAAAGACCTTTAAGATCAAGTCCAACTATTAACCCAGCACTGTCAAGTCTACCACTAAACTATGTCCCTAAGAGCCACATCTTTTAAATACCCTCAGGGATGATGATTCCACCACTTCAAGTTTTGGAGATGCCAAGTTCTTAAAGAATTCTGTAAAATCAGTAGCTGGGAGAAGTCCAAATTAGTGCCTTCACTTGGGACTTGTGGTTTATACTGCTGCCTGTCCCTCTCACTTGCCATGCAAACTGACTGGTCTGAACTGGCCCAAGAACACACTGCTGTTCTCACATGGTTTGTCAGAGGTGTGGGGGCAGAGGAGGACAGCTTGTAGGTAGAGTGGAACCTATTGAAACTATATGAAACTAGGCTTCTTTAATTCCACTTTTTATGAAATCATGTGTCTCAATTTTGCTTTCTGATGATGTATTAACAGAAAAATCTCTTGGTGACTCGATGACAATGTTGATCCTTTTTTGAAGGCAGATGAGCAAATCTCTATGACTTATATTCACGAGTTTCTTGCCATTCACACTTCTTTTTAGTATTTGCATGAGTTGTGGTTCCAGAACAGACATTCTTTCTTTGCAGTCTCTGATCATTTTCATTCATTATTCTGTATCACCTATGTATCTTCTCCACCTTTAAAAGGCATCTTAGAAATATTGAACGGATGGTCCAAGAACTTTAAGTAATGACATGGCAAAAAGAATAATAAACAGGGAGGAAATTAATGGCAAGGAATTGAGGAGTCTGCTGATTTGTTCATACAGTAACTTACTAGTTCTGCTAAAGACCTGTAATTAATAAAGAGCGATGGATATGACAGATGTTGTCAGCTGGCATATTGTGACTAACATGGAAGAAGTGAGTTGAAGAATATTTAGAGGAAGCAAGCATAGTCAGTTAAATCCTGAATGCAAAAGATCTTTGAAACTTAATAAATAGAGTTTTATATAATATAAGGAAACTGACGCATTTTATCATTTCAGGATGACTCCAAGTGAAAAGGATTGATTTCCAGAGAGGGGCATCCTTAATGATGCTACTATCAAATGATTTCAGACTTAAGTTAGTGTGAATCAGCCAGCTTTAGAAAACTGTTTTTTCTCCTCAGCAAAACAAATGTGAAGTGAAAGGAAGCATATAGAGCTATTTATTAGCTCAAACTGTACTTATTTTTAATGCGTTACATAGAAAAGAGATAAATTACATTGATGGTTTTCTTCTAGGTAGCAATTACAGTGAAAAATGTGACGTTTTCAGTTGGGGTATTATTCTCTGGGAGGTAATCACCCGTAGGAAACCTTTTGATGAGATCGGTGGTCCGGCTTTCCGCATAATGTGGGCAGTTCACAATGGTGAGTTGAATTTACTTTATTGTGTTGGAAGTTGTGCATTTGACCTTTACCTTTGCTAAGCATTCTTAACTGTGCAGCTTTAAATCACTAGCTTTTCCGGTTTATACTTTATTAAACATGCATTTAATTGTTAGACACTGCCACTTTTGGATCAGTGTGGGTTCATGTTATTTGGCTGCTCCAGTGCTTGCATTTTGTAACTAGCATATGAAAACAAGGGAAAAGAGCCATGTTTTTTTTTGTTATGACATCAATTTAAAAAGTGATCTGCGCCATGTGCTAGAAAAAACCCCACAACCCCTCTGTCTGGAGAAATGCCAATTTTATTAGTTAAGCTGTATTTATTTTTATTAATTGGTCAACTACAGTAAATGTGTGAGTTTAAGTAACTTGATCTGTCTTTAGAATTGCTAGAAACTGTCAAACTCCTGTATGAGCATTAAGCTTTAAAAATGTTATTTTGGTTTTCATCTGTTTGGTTTTGTTTTGGTTTTTTTTGTTATGCTATTTGAATTGTTTTACCTTTATATCTAGGTACCTGCAGTCATGGAGCAGGATTCTGCTGTGCTAGGTACTATGCAGAACAGATTCTCAGGAGCTTAGAATATAAACAGGAGACAGTAGCTGGATTCAAATGGACAAAAGAAAGCAGTGGTACAATATTGGTCAGAATAATAGACTGTAGTATCTTCGTGCCAGAGGTGTAACTTTTTTTAAGAGTGTGTTTTTTAGGTACCATGGCAAAGCAGAACTTTAAGAAGAGTAAAGTAATAATAGTGAAGTAGTTCAGTGAATGTCTGCAAAGAGTTTCTGCCATTTGTGAAAGACATCATCAAAGAAAGCATGAACTTGTTTGGAAGACCTAATTAACAAACAAGCAATGAAGGCAGGTACTTGGCCTGAGTGTCATTGCTAAATGATAGAAGCTTCAGGTGAGCACAGGCATCCTCTCCAATGAAGATGAGGAAGGGGTAGACAGTGATAGGATGGATGAGCATTATAGCCATAATACTGCACAAAGGTGGATGTTTGCAAATGGCATTTTTGAAGGAAGAAGGAAATTCTCCGTGTCATGTTTTTTAAAGACACAAGTCATCAAGATTAGAAGCACTGAGTGCCTGGCATAAAAGCAAAGTAAAAGTAAGCGTAAATGTAATAGTCATAAACCAGAAAGCCTTGGTAAGGTGTGGGAGTATTCTTTAGGGAAAGAGAAATCCCCTTTATCCCGACTTTTGCTTTAAAAAGTTCTCTTTTTTTTTTTTTTCCTCGTTTTCTTTTCCTTCTTAGGAAGGAGTGTTAGTGCACTTCATCTCACTTGAAACCACCGTGGCATTCTTACTTCATGTATTACCTGTTGTGGTTCATCCTTTATTTAAATACTTGCTGCTTTCTGTGCAAGATGTCTCTACATCTCATGTATTAAATACAAACGAATGTCCTTGTTGAAACAGTTGAAAAGGTATAAACTTGATCCAAAAAACAGCTGAATAGTTATACAGCAGTTGAAATAAAACACATGATTAAAAGCTTGTGTAGGCCACGAGAAAAGACACCTGAAATTAGTGCTTCCAGTGCTTAATAATTTTTCAGAAAATTAAGAGCATAATCAGCGCTCATAATGACTTTTTTCCTCACTTTTTTTCTTTTGGGTGTTTTTTTTTTTCCCCTGTGAGTACAGCATTAGGAACCAAAGGCTGTTACTAGTTTGGTTTATAGCCTTATTCTTCAGGAAGTGGTAACGTATTCATTAGCCGTTGTAACGTGTTGGATTTGGTCAGTCAGTAAATGTATTCAAAACATTACCAAAGGAAAAGTTTAATTTTCTTGCTTTCTACTTGTTTCTGTGTAATTATAACTTGTATGTATAACTTTTTCTGTCAGTTTTTTGTTTGTAAGAGAGAAAATAAAGTACAGACCAGTTCTTTCAAACTACAATTAACTATACAGAGAGAGTTCATCACAGTCAGTTGTTTTATAGTCTGTTTAACAAATTCGGGTATTTTTTCTAATTTCAATTATAGGTACTCGGCCACCACTGATCAAAAACTTACCTAAACCAATTGAGAGTTTAATGACCCGTTGTTGGTCCAAGGATCCCTCACAACGACCATCCATGGAGGAAATTGTTAAAATAATGACACACTTGATGCGGGTATGAAACTTTATTTTAGTACCTTAACCATTTTTTAGGCTATTAAGTTAGGAAATTGATTTATAAAAGGTTTTCTTTTTATCACACTCTAAAGCTGGGCTTGTATGTTTTCTCTCTCCTTCCATCTCTTTTTAATAAAATTTATCAAATTATTACAGTAGAGGAGGTAAATAAATCCTTTCCTTACAGCAGAGGTACACTAACACATAACAGATTTGGGGAAATTAGTAAAAATAATTTCATAGGTGTATTTTAACCTATTGCTAAAAGTAATTGCGTTTCTTTTTCTAAATATATTATTATAAATGCTATATATAACTATATTTTTACAAAATCATAAATATTAATTATTTTATGAGTTACTATTTAAATATTTTTTTTTAAATTGTTAATTACTTGTTTTATCAAATCATTGCTATCTTTTCACAGTACTTTCCAGGAGCTGATGAGCCTCTGCAGTATCCTTGCCAGTATTCAGATGAAGGCCAAAGCAACTCTGCCACTAGTACAGGTACACTTGTATAAATGTATAAATATATAAAATATAAAAGAACAGCAACGTGAAACAATGCAGATGGATTATAAAGTACATTCTCGTATTGATTTTGAACTGAAATTGGGAAAGGTAACCTTTCCAAAATCTTAAGCAATGGCAGGAATCTATTTTTTGTTAAGTCCTTATACCACATCATATTTAGTGTTCTCAACCAAGTGGTTTTGCTGAAGTATGTACCTTTATGGAACAAAAAGCATACAATGAAAGCTGTCTCTGAATGTCCGGCTTTAAGGCCTCTTTTTTTCCCCATGAAGCAACTGATACTTTGACTCATTTGTAATGTTTAGGAGTTGGCATTTTTAAATTTTTTACTATTCCTGAAAGGTTTCAGTTATGATCTCCACAATTTAAACTTACTGCTTCTTAATATAGAACTACTGTAAATATAGTAATTTAAACTAAGTGCAAGGAAATCACTAGAAAGGTGACCAGAACAAGATGTGGGCTGGGCTTTCAGGTAGTCTTGCCCTCAGAGAAATCCTTTTAATAACAGAATATAAAGATTATTTGGTCCTCTCAGTTTTAGAGTACAGTTTTCCCACTTCAGTTGTTTTTAATCTTCGATGTCTTCACCTTCCACCACTTGGTTAGTTTGTTTTCTGACTCCAAACAAATTGCTGCTATTTTGGATAAAGTTTCCTCGGTTACTTTGCAATTTAGTGACCCATATATACAAAATCTATATAGCTGTAGCACTGTACTGGCTTTACTAGCTGTTCTCCACCCATTAGCACATGATTTTAAGATATGATGTATCACTTTAAACTGTGAATGCATTTTGTATGTTGTTTTTCAGGGATTTGTGCTCCTTTATGGTTAACAATGGACTTTGTCATTAAATGTGAATGGGGTTGCTGGTTGTTATTAATATAACGTCTACCCAATAATTTCATGACAAGCTAAAGATTGACTGTCAATATAGTCCTAAATCATGTAATCTCTCTTTTTCAATCCTTTTACTTTTTACATTAACAGATCTGTTGCAATCTTGCAACTTGCCTTTTAATAAAAGTTTTTTAAAGTGTTGCTTTAAAGCAAAGTTAGGCTTCTCAGAGTGCTCAAGTGAAGAGATGCGCTTTACTATTTTTAATGGAAATTCTCAAATATTTGTCCTTGTTATTGATTTCTAGGTTCATTCATGGACATCACTTCTACAAACACGAGTAACAAGAGTGATGCTAACATGGAACCAAGTGACTTCCAAGGAGCTTCTACCAATGACACTATTAAACGTTTAGAGTCAAAATTGGCACAGCAAATGAAAAACACAGCCAAGCAGCCGGTAAGGCAACACGTGCAATTTTGAACCCTAATAGTGAAATGGACAGAGGTGGACAAAAGTGTTATAAATGCTATGAAACTTCTTTGAAAAATAGTAAAGTTGAAGCCAGTTAGTTATAGGAAAAGAATGTGAAAGGGGATGGAAAAATATTGACTGATTCCAAAAAGGTAAAGTGTAAGAACTCCAATGAAATAAAATAATAGTTAATTTTATTTAAAGGGATTAATTAGGTTAAAAAACCTTTACATTTGAAAACTGCTGCCTTAATTTAGAACCAAAATACTAGTATGACATATAAAGATTAACATTTGCTTGAATTTTGAAAATACTACGTTTTATTTCAGGTAGGATGAAGAAACACAAAAGATTCTCTTATCACAATATTTGCCTAATTCTACTCAATATTTATCTGTGTAGAGTTAGATTCTTTTGGAAATTGCATACATGAGAATAATAGCTAAATTATTACCATTTATTGAATTACAAATTTTAAATCTCGTCACTTTTAAACTGCACATTATAGAAATAAATTTTAACTGACATATGGTGCATAATATGGAGGGGCTTCTGCAGAATTCTTTTCTTTTAAAAATGTGACTTTTGAAACAGGGTGATCCTGGCCGTTTGAGTTTACCCCCATCTCGTGGGAGCAGCGTGGAGAGCTTGTCAGATGTTCGTGCGCGACCACAGTCAGCCCTTGTTTCAGGAGAAGCCAAAAGGATGAGTGCTGACATGTCTGAAATAGAAGCAAGAATAGCTTCCATCACAGGTAAAATTAAAGCTTGTTTGGGGTATAGACTAAGGAATTGGAAGGAAGGAAGGTGTAAAACACATATATTCTTACAAAAGGTTAATACCATTAGACAGATGAAAATACTTGAAAAGATATTTTCACATAGTCTGTATTGTCCTTTATCAATTTGGGAGGGAGGGAAATGGCTTCCTTCATGATTGTATACTCAACAAGATTGAGTATTTTAATTGGGTTCTTTTAAGGTTACAGAAGAGATTGCTTATGTTGAATTAGACTTTTACCTTTTTTTTAAAAATCATTGTAAAAAATCATATCAGCCCTTTTCCAAATGCACAAC
>JAOXNG010000064.1:5541717-5552677 GCA_028566535.1 Scolopax minor
ACTACCAAGCCCGGTTACCAAGTTTAATTTAGAATGACAAAAGAAATGTCAAAAACATTTTTGCTGAGGGTGGAACCCCAGATAAGGCCTCCTCTGCCAAGAACAGCTCTTTCTCCTTGACAGGCTTTTTCTTGCCCGAATCCTAATACTTCATTTCATTTCTTGAGTCCATCTAAACTTGATCCCCCACGACATCTGCAGCCAGCAGCTGCAATGTTACTGACGTGCTGAAACGTCCATCCCTTCTCTTTCTTCAAACCTGTTCCCCGGTAACTCCGTCCACCCCAGCGTCACAGCGCGGAGATCGGCCCCTCTTCACTTTGCCACAGCACAAAGGATTTTATCCACCCTTTTCACATCTCCCTGCAGCATCTCTTCTGCAGGCTGAAGAGACTGACCCTGTTGAGACACGGCCAGGGAGGAAGTAGGTCTACATTTTCGATTACTGTTATTGCCCTCGTTTGTGCCTTTGCTATTTTCCCACATTGTTTCACATACTATCTGCCCTGTAAAAGCAGTCCAATAAAGCCATTACAGGTTTAATAGCCTCAATGAATATAAGTTTGAAGCTGGTGGGAGGAAGAGAGAGTGATGTTGAACTCTTCTTTTCTCTGAAATGGCACCGCTCAAAATTTCCAGAAGGCTTAAGAAAGAAGCTAATATTTTAATTGCCTTATATTTCTCCAGCTGAGATTAATAGCACTGTCAATGCTTGAGATGACACGAAGCTGAAATACACGCAGGAAAATGCTTTACTGAGGGAGGGCAAGCAGGTTTGAAGCAAACTGCTGCTTTCACTTGTGACCATACTTCTAAATCTGGTATCTCAATTTCTTATACTGAATGGTTTCCCTTTCTAATTATTCTTCTGTAGCATCTACATGCGTCACCGCTTGCGTTGTGATGTCAAGGACAGCACAACTAAGTGGGAAGATGTATTGCTCTTAGGTTTGTTGGTTTTTGGTCCCGTCCCCCACCCGCAACACGGGTACAAATTAGAAATGTAGAATCATGGAACTGGAAGTGGAAGTGACCTTAAAGATCATCTAGGTTCAAACTCCCTGCCAGGGGCAGGGACAACTCCAAGTAGACCAGGTTGCTCAAAGCCACATCCAGCCTAGCCTTCCACTGGAAATAAACAAAAAAACCAAAACAAAACAAACAACAAAAAAAAAAAACCCACCGCCAAGCAGAAAACCCCAACCTTATTGTGAGGGGAAAAATATCAATATCAGAGGAAAAAAAAAAATAAAAATTGAGATTTGGTGTTTGCTGGCTGTCAGCTGGCAGGGGGTGTTCAGCCCAAACAGATGTCCCTTTTCTCAACTGGAGATGGAATGCAGAGGGACAGGCTGGATTTTTTTCACTGCTCTTATTTCTTGGGAGAGAGAAAGTGATGTGAAACTTAGTTTCTACGTTACCAGAGAGAAAACAGCTGTTCCTGTGAGCACTGGCTACAGATTTCTAGCCATCCTTCTGCTAAGTCCTGCCTCAGCCCTGCTGCCAGTGAGGGCCGGTGGCTCGTACCGTGTGGGGTACGGGCAGGAGGACACAGCAGAAGGTGGGGAGAGACCATCAGTGTAGGGTATTAGATTTATTCTTGCAACTAATGGATTTTTTAAGTTGAATTTATGCTTGAGGTGATGCTCACGTGGAAGTTTCTAATATGTGCAAGAGGGTTGGGGTTTTTTGTATGTGCAACTAATTTGTGTCTCTTATTCGGAGGTCTAAGCAGGCATAAGATATGGTGCAAACATTTCCCATAGTTGCTCTTGGAAATGGAAGTTGTCAAAGATCCCTTGAAAAAAGGAGGAAAAGATAGGCTACTTGGAAATAATAAAATACAGCTATGTTTCTAGTTTAGGAGATGAAGGGATGAATCTGCGGAATAATGCACATTATTATGAAGAAGTCCTGATTATAGTCTCCTGTTTTTCTGCACTAGGAGAGATGGATGTGAGCTTAGGCTCCTGGTTTTATTTACCCTGGTGAATTCTAGTCGTGATTCATCCTCACTAATGAGATCAAAGCGCAGAGTTCCCCTTGCACTAACACACTACCTCAGAGACATTAATTGCTGCTCCGAAATATATGCATGTTGGCAAACCCACAGAACTTCATTTTGTTTTTGCAGGTGCTTAACTAACCTTTGAGCTTAGGGGGGGAAAAAATAATATTTATTTTATTGCACTTTATGCCAAATGAGGCGTTGAGAGATTACTCTGCAGCTTAGCTGACGTGAAGCAGACCCTGGCAGGCAGGAGCTCCTGGGGAATGTAGCCAAGGGTCAGTCCTGAGCTGGGTGTGGGACCTAATGTAGGACATACTGATAGAGATAAAGGTGAGGAACTCTTATTTTCTAACCTGAGAAATGGATCGAGCAGTAGAACCGATAGGAAAGTATTGTAATACCTTTCTAAATGGCCTTAAAGAGGATTGGCACTCAAAAGGTGTTGGCAAATCACAGCGTATTCACTTCCACTTGTGTGAGATGGATTCCAGTCCATCTAAATTGGTTTTGAATATTACTGTGAATCACAAAGGTTGACCTATAGGGCAATTATTTTCTTTAACCTAAACAGTTCAGATTTTGGACAGTGTTGTGCTTAAAATATTAAAAAATAAAAGGGAACATAATGTAAGCTGGTCCAGTTGTTTGGTAATGCAAGTTAAATTCCAGCAGATGTATATGGCAGGTGTAGATGATCAATGCTTTATGACAATCCTGTTTCTAATTTTCCTCTAATTTCCTTGATTGCTTATGAGTTAATTGTGTGTGTAGTGATAGAAAGACTTCAAAATGCTGCTTCATCAGTTAATTAAGAACAAATCAACACATTTTAGAAGGTGGTAAAATAGTTTTAGACGTGTATTTATGTTTTGTTGAGTGGTAACTGCTTTTTTTAAATTTACTTTTCTTCTTAACTAAGTGCTCTGCAAACCCAATGTGTAATTGTCAATTGGCTATTGAATTGGACGTTAACTGATTAAACAACTGTTAGTGTGCTAATTGAGAGATACTTTTATATTTCTGAATCTCTCAAACACCTTTGTACTGCTTGTGGAAAGAACACGGAGACTGAGTGCTGCTTTGGTTTTAGTTCACTGAGGAGTTTACACGAGTATAAATATAATTGCACCTCTTTTTGCCAATTGATTTTATTACAGTGCTTAATGGTTTGTTGAACAGTTTATAGGATAATGAATGTCATTTTCTGGTATTATACTATAAATAACTTGGCAAATTTTTAATTAGGATAATCATGGTAGCTTTCTCTACTGCTGTAATCAAGCTTTGCTTTTTGCATCCAAGAACTAATGTATATCTATATCAAGTTAGGCCAATTATGTTTTTCTAGAGAGTACAAGTTTTTGTTGATTGTATGTTTGGGGTATGTTTTTTTTTAATAACACTTCCCTTCTTGGATCTTGGCTCTGCTTCTGTTAAAATGATAATTAGCTCCATTGGATGAGTTTTAATTACTTTAATATTCCGATTAGAAGAAAGCAGAGGATACAAGTTTTGTTCCATGAAAGATTTTGAGGTTTGGCTTTCTGTATCATTTGAAGAAAATCAGGCATTTCCTTGCTTAGTTTCTGAAAGAATTTAAAAAAAACACCCTGCTAAAGCAAAATGCTTCCTTTGGTTTCAGTTGTAGACTTAAAGCCTATTAACAGTTTTAGAAACTGAAAACAAGGAAAAAACAAAGCAACTCAAGAAAAAAATTTAAAGGTGCTCCAAGTAGCACATAGATCTCCTGTTTTGAGGACCCTCATGTGGAAACCTGTATTTCCAGCACAGTTTGGAAGAGCCTGAGGCTCCCCGATCCCGAGGGCTGGCAGGACAGTGTGCCATGCCCACAGACTGCCCTGATGCCATTAGCCTGGCTTTGGAAGGATTTTCTCTGGCCACAGCACTGTGTAGTGGGAGGGAATAGTTTCCATTTGCTTCTCTGGTCACCTCTGCTTTATTTGTTTACTGTCTGTATAATATTTATTCCTTATGTTGCTTTTAAGCATATTTTAGGACAAGATGTAACAGGCACAGACTTGAACATAGGCAGAGGACCTATGAAGAGGACCCCTTATTCACTTTGAGGATGGCAGAGCCTTGAAACAGGCTCCCCAGAGAGGTGGTGGAGTCTCCATCTCTGGAGACGTTCAAAACCCACCTGGACATATTCCCGTGCAACCTGCTTTAGTTGGACCTGCTCTGGCGGGGGTTGTTGGAGTAGATGAGGAGGTCCTTTCCAACCCCTTATCATTGTGTGGTTCTGTCACTGGCCTTTACAAGAAAGGTTTGGTACTGAGGTTGTGCTGTGGATCCCTCACTGACAAGAGAGTCCCCCAGATGGGACTTGTGTCCAAGTAAATACTCGAAATTTATGCAGGCACTTCATTTAATTTTTGTGTGAAATTGTGGACAGTGGGTTTCTTCTTTCAGACCAGGTTTTCAGTGGTGCAGCCCGGGGCAGAGCTGAACCATGGTGCTGTACAGGGCAGTGGATGAAGCCTGGAAGCCTGTAGGAAGTTGTGGGTTTCAGTCGATATCTCAATTTCAGTTACTTTCTTCTGCTTTTATAGTTTGGACACCAATCTGAAGAGGACAAAAGAGCTCAGGTCTTCTTCAGTGCTTTGAAAATTACATCCTAAGCTAAGATTGTCAAGAGCTGAAAGTGTTAGGAAGTCGTATTGTGATTCAGGAGTGAAATATTGTCCTGTGTTTGACTTGTTATTTTCTGGAGCTCTTCCAGAGGGATGATTTGATGAGTTTGTGAGGCAGCAGGACGGATAGTTGCAGTTATTGTTAAATCCCCATCTCATGCTGCTGTACCTTGAGCACGTTTGAGTGTTTCAGGAGTTGCTGGTTGGAATTTTTTTTCCATTAGGTGCACTTAATCAGAAGAAAAAGGCTGTTTGTCAAAAAGTGAAACATCTTGCATGTACATGGAAAACACACCACTTGTAGGGAAACTTTTAATGAAGTAGAAGGTCCTTGGGTTTCTGAAGGAATTCTTCACGAGAAAAAGATTCTAACTCAAATTTTGCTCCTTTGAGCAAGAAGCGATTTTCTACCACCTACTACTTCATAAAACATTCATGAAGTTTCTGTCTCGCCATGCTGCTGTAGTACAAGTGATGATAGATCTGCAGAAAGGCCAACTCCTCTTCTCTACAGAAACCGGCGGCTTGGACAGATTCAAATTTACTGTTTCCTCTATTACTTCTGTAAAAGTAACCAAGGGACCTGGTTTAGATTAAGGGCTGCCTGGTTTCGTGCTTCTACTCCAGCTGACGATATAAATACCCATTTCCTTGCTAAGGTTTGGAAGCTGTTCACGGGGCTTTCGCTGCATTGCAGAAGGTTTCTTCAGCTCGGTGGCCACAAAACACAGGGAACACGCAGGGCTCTAGCTGCTCGCTCGCCGCAGTCTTGCAATTATGTCATCAAATACAAATCTAAACATATGGCCCTTTCTACAAAATAAGGAGGCTGAGAAAACTGGAGAGAGCAATGATGAGTCGGGGAAAAAATCCAGTGGAAATAGAGAGTTAAATGTCAATGTCTGCATTGTGCCTAGTTAATATTTCAGAGGAACGCCGTCAACTTGTGATAGAGCCCAAAGGATTTATACGTTTTTCTGACAGATGATCATAATTCCCATCAGTACACTTAATGCCAACATCTGTAGGATTCCACCTAATTTGGGAAACAAATATATTCTGTCCTCGTCAAGAAAGAATACTTTGTATGTTCCAGGAAATGCTTATTACTTTAGGGTGATTGCAATTAAGTGGAGGACAGAGGCTTTTAAAGGGGTACGGCACGGTAACTTTATGCTTTCCTTCTGGCTGCTGTTTGTAAATGCAGGTATGTTGATGCCAGGTTTGGGTCTTCATAGTGCACTGAAAAAATGCTGTTGGTAATAGCTCTGAGTAAACACATTAAATTAAAGTGTAAACATGCTCATTAATATGGACTATGGAAAGTTTTTGTCGTACCATATGTGCTTTATGGATGAAGAATGTTGGGAATGTATTATATAAAACAGCCTTATATCTCATTCATAACTTTCTTTAAGCTCCACTGTAATTTCATTTATTTAATGTCTTTATTTGTCCTTAGGGAAAGTCTCTCAAAATTCAGCTTTTCTAACCTTCTTTATGTTAATCATGGCCAGCTTAGATACTAATGCACAAGGACACCTACATAAACATACCTTTTTTTCCTGTGTCAATTCCAATTTTAACATCTTCATAGATGGTGAAGATATTCCTTTAGGCTTTGGTTTCGTTCAGCTAAATAAATGAATTTCACTTGATCTCTCTTCTTTTGGTGGTCTTTATTCCCCAGATCAAATTTCAGCAGGTTGTAATTCTTAATTATTTATATGGGCGTACTGATACTCAAGGAAAAAGATATATACTTCATGTCTTGCATGAATTAGTTGGGTGTATACAAATATAGTTGTACGATACCAGTGTAGTGTTACTAAAAGCAGAAATACAGCTTAGTGCTCCTCATGGTGTTCTGTGGAACATACACCAGAAAACTCAGGGAAGGCACATCTGTCTGGGTTAATGAAAAGCCTTACCAAATTCTATGAAAAAGGATAACAATTTCTCATGAGCTATTTGAAAAAGAGGAGAAAATGCACAATGTGGGAGATGTTAGCTTGTATCTGTTAAAACAAAAGGAATGCAACGTGAGTCTATTTAAAGAGGCTGTTACTTTTGGAAGTAGTCATAACATGACTTTCCTGTCATCTGGGTTGTTCTGCAGATTGCTGTTATTCATCACTTTTAAGTTATGTAAAATACCTATCTAGGTTAACACCTATTCAGTGTTGCTGAATTGTAATTTATGCGATTCTTAAAGCAGTTACCTTCAGGGTTGAGGGGAAAAATAGGAATTTTTTTCATGAAATGGTCTCTTATGTTGGTGGTTTTTTGACCAAACCGCTATTAGAAAAACTTAAAAGGACTTTTACCTGCCACAGGCTGCTACTCGAGATTATTATTTTTTTTTGTTAAATAAAATGTTTGCTTTTGAATGATAAATGTCCTATTATGTACTGAAATGTCAGCCTTGAGATTGTCTTGGTCTTGTGTTCCTTCGACAAGACGAGGAAGCACAGCGGTGTCTATCAGCGACTCTGATCAGAATAAAAATGAACTTGTAAGCCAATAACGTGAGTCCAAACCACTTTATTAGAAGCAGCATTGAGTTAAACAGGAGCGAGACTGCATTTGGTTTTGAATGATGAATAGGACTTCAGTTTCAAAGGTTATTTTTCTGTCTTCTTGATGCAAACTTAGTGTGGCACTGGAAGAAGTTCCTTCTGACTCGCCTGATTCCTCTGTGGATTTTGGATGTGCAGATCCAGTTCCTAAGCATATAAAAGATGTTTCACACAAAATAATAGCTCCTTGGGTGCTCTTTGTTTTGCCTTAATCCTTTATGATTTTTAATAGTTGTATCTATCTTCATCTCTCTTGTCTGTCTTACTTCCAACATCATTTCATCTCAGTTTTGCTTATCAACAGTCCCATGGTACTGCTGGCCTTGTCCCTCTTCAAATGAGAGGAACTTCTTTCCTCCTGGTGGCTTTTCTGCAGCATCATTAAGTAATGTCACCTGTTGGAAAGAAGAGAGGAGATGATGTCCAGGGTCACGTTTGGGCCAATGCAAAAAACCAGAAGGACCAAACATCTTTGCTCTTGCAGAGGTCCAGCACAGTAAAGGAGTGAAAGAAGCTGTTCTCATGCAAGTGTCCTATAAAATCCTTAGAGACCTAATTTCTCAGTACTTAAAGGGGGCCTACAGGAAAGCTGAGGAGGGACTCTTTGTCAGGGAGTGGAGTGATAAGACAAGGGGTAATGGTTTTAAACAGAAAGAGGGAAGTTTTAGATGAGATCTCGGGAAGAAATTCTTTCCTGTGAGGGTGGTGAGACACTGGAACAGGTTGCCCAGAGAAGCTGTGGATGCCCCATCCCTGGAGGCCAGGCTGGATGGGGCTTTGAGCAACCTGGTTTGGTGGGAGGTATCCCTGTACAGGGTAGGGGGCTTGGAACTTGATGATTTTTAAGGTTTCTTCCAACCCAGACCATTCTACGATTCTATGGTGTTTTTGGTTTTTGTTTTCCTGGGGAAAAAGCAGTGGAGTTTGGAAAGTTCTGTGGAAACGTAAGGTTGTTACTCATTCACCTTTGTAAAATGTGAGAGGTTTTCCTTTTTCTCCCTAGTGCTCACAAATATTTCTTCTGCAGAAGGAAAAATTCCTTTAGAACAGCAGATAAATCTCTGTGGGAGGTTACACCAGTCACACGTTTGCCAAAAGAGGGAAACTATGGACCCGTCTCTAACTCCTTGCTCCTCACGCTGCATCTTGTTGTGCCCCTTTTAGCTAAGATGGATTCAGTGCAATATTCCTGATTGAACAAAATTAAGGGAAAGTGCTGCCCAAGGTCTGGGCTGGGGTAAAGTGCTGTTCTGGTATGGATCTCCATCAGCACAACAGGAGATGGAAAGAGAAAAAGTGATCCCATTGGCAAATGTAAGCCAATGGCCAAGTCGGTTTAAAAATTATTTCTTTAGTGAAACATAATGTGGATAGTTTGCACGTTTATGCCTTGGTCTGTGGGGATTACTGGAGCAGCACGCAGAGATCTGAACAGAACCTTGAACCTTCAGTTACTTGGACCATGAGATGCAACCAACCCGGTGTGTTCTCAGGAGGTCTCACACTGCCCTCTTCACTGCTTAAAACACATTAGTGTTCCTGGCTGGAGATACTGGGAAAGTCATGACCACCTATATTTGACTTACCATCTTCTCTGTCATATTCTATTAATAATGATAAAGAAGTTCTCGGTCCATTTAGCAAAGCAATGAACAAAGGATTGTACAACTGGAGCATTTTATCCTATTTCTATTCTGATTTTTATCTTGGGCTTTCAAAGTTGTGAATTGTTTTGATCGACTGTTTGCAAAATTACAGTGTCATCTTCTTTTTATTTCCTCAAAAGGCAGACTTCCAAAATACTTTAAAATATCCAGTCATTTTAATGCATTTCTCAAGGGATCTTCAAAATAACTTTATACAGGTGGTGTGAGTTTAACAAAAAAAAGTCTTCCCCCAGTGTTTTCAGCTGCATTCATCACCTCAGGTTGTCTTCAAAATTCACATCTTCTACCTGGAATACTATTTTTGTCCTTTGTGTAACATGTGATTTTCTTCAAAATGAAACATATGGTTTATTTTTCTTGTCAAATTGCCCTTAAAATCTCTTCTGTTTTTTTCTGGTATTTGTTTCTTCCAGGATTTGAACACTTGTTGCTTAAATTTTCTTTCAGTTTATGATAGTGATCATTACTAGGTAGTAAATAACAGAAGAAAATGTTTTCTTAGTGCAGGTACACAAAGCAGCTTTCAAAAGATCCTGTTGCTGGATCTTGCCTCATGTTTCCTCCTAACCCATCATTAATTACTTCAGTCTCACAATGTGGTCTTCAAAAATTATCTTCAAGAATGTTGTTTTGGTTTTGTTTCTTTTTTTCCTGTAAAGCCACTTCAGAAAGTGAGTCTAAGAAAAAGTTGTTTAAAGATGTGGCCTTGAGACATAGAGAAGGATGAGATGCAGCGGGAAAAGTCCTGTATTATCAATGAAACAGATAAGGATCAAAAATTATTAATTTATCAATTCTGAAGCCTCCGTTTAGTTTGACTTGATTTGAAAATCTTTGCTTATAGTTTAAAGAAACTGGTTGGAAGGTGTTAATTGCTCTTTATTCTAATCAGCCCACAAAAGCTTAATTAGAAATCTGTTTGAAGAACTTAAAACAGTCGTAAGTACAAAAATGGAAAGTTATGCGAGGGAAAGCTTGGACTCCTCTTAAAGTGAAAAGATGAATTTTTTCGTGTAGCTGAAAGGCAGGGCTGGGCTGGGGAAGGAGAGTCCCTTCCAGCCAGGGGGGTGTCTCTAAGTGCACTCAGTGGTGAAGTCATACACTGTGCTTAATACCACTTTGACACAACTTCACGGGCTGATTTAATTGCAGTCCGTAAGTGATGGTGTAATAGTATCTCCTGTTCAATTAAGAAACAAGGCTTTTACCACACTTCTGAAGTGGAAGTAAATACTCAGGCCCTTGGAGCTGTCTTAGAAATTGCTGCGTCTTAGTTACCGGTGCTTGAACACATTTCAGTGAGCTAGATCTATATTTTTTTTAATTTTTTTTAAATAAAAAGATCTTTTAGATAAAAAAAAGAAAAGTAGATAAAAAAATAGATGCCCCCGTTCTGCTACAGGTCTGCTTTCTGTGAAATGGCACTTTTAAATCTACTTGAGCATCATTATTGAAGAGACTCAAAGAGTTTAGATCTTAATTGATATTAATAGGAATAACCCTCAATGATGTGAACTTGGCAAGCCAGGATTGCACCTGTTCTTAGCAGTAGCGTCAGTAACAAAGATAATTAATTGTTTTTCCCTAGGAGATATATTTAGATTGTACAATTTAAATATTCCATTCTCTGAGCCCTAATTCAGGCTTGTATTTGTTCTGCAAATACAGTAAGTGAAACTATAAATATTTTTTTTTTTTTTACTGTCACACTGTAAGATGTGCTGTTGCACTTATTTTTAACAAATTATTTATTACCAAATGTTCAAATGATGACTGAAACGGTTAATACTGTACATGATTTTGTTGATATAAAATAAATATGTATTTGATTTTTTTTTTTTTAAGAGTTTGTTTAGAAGGGCTGATGCTTGATTACTGCTAGAGCCATCATGTCGATATGGCAAAGTGTGTGTTCCTGTCAGAGTTTTAGGCAAAAAGTATTCTTGAGCACAGGTTCTCTTGCTAAGAACTTGCAGTCAGCATTATAATCCCCCCAGATAATTAAAGAATACATAAAAGTTCAGTCTTCAAGTACTGGAGTGCCCAAGG
>JAOXNG010000064.1:5601594-5615652 GCA_028566535.1 Scolopax minor
TTCTCCACTAAAAAATACAGCATTTCTGTAAAAATTGGATCTTTTTCAAGTCTTTAGACTGTAACACGTATTGTAGCTTTTCAGTGCTGTTCCAGCAAAGGCTGAGTGTGGTCCAAGGGTCTATGATGACAGTAATACATAGCTATGTATTACAGAAAAATGATAAATTAGAATGTGCAAGTGTTATTTTGATGATGATACGTTTATATGGAGATTGTAATTTGAAAGCTGAGGTGACTAGCTGCAGTTTTGATAACACCTTTCTGCATTTCTTCTCTTTGCTCTCAAACGTTCAGCACTTCTGTCTTTTTGTGTCGCGTGTACGCGAAAATGGTTTAATCCTCCTTAGTGATCTTTTTTGCAGGTTTTTAATCCTTCTGTCCAGGACTCTGCATTTACGGGGAATTTCTGAATTGCTAGTATCGTGATGGTAATTACAAGTGTTACCTCTCCTTAGGCTTTGAGAGGACAGTTGAAATTTCTTTGGCATTTATGTCTTTTTTTTTTCTTCTCTGGAGTTAGGATTGTATTACAAGGTGCTTATAAACTCTGGAACAGCTGCTGAGTCTGCTTGCATCAGCGTGTACAGATTGATTGCTCTTCTGGCTTTGAGTTTGTGTCCTTGATGGTGGTGGGTTGTTTGTTTTTTTATTTTTTGTCTCTTTTTTTTCCCCAGTCTTTTTTTCTGTGAAATGGTTTGTGGCTTTTGATGGGTTTTGGTGGTTTTTTTTTGTTTTCTGTATTCCACCACCCAGGTTTTAGACCCTGGTCTTCTAGTTCTCAAGGGTAAGGTTGGCTTCAAACATAACTAAGTAGAGTGACAGTGGCAAGTATTCTGGTCACAGGCAAGAGTATCCCAAGTTTTCATTATGATAGCAACCATTGCTTTGTTTTTCACTGCTCTATAACAGAGCAGAAAAATTACTAAATCTATGACCAATTTGAAGCAGTCAGCTTCTAATGGGACATAGGACAGAACGGAGGAGCTGGGATGTGAGACAAGAAAATAGCAGTAGGGATTTTATTAAAAGGTGTAAGGTCACATCAGGGAAGGTGCAGTTTCTTCAGCGGTTTGTTTAACTGCCAACGAGTTGTTTATTCTCTGGGTTTCTGGGGATTTCTGGACTCTGAAGTCTCCCACTATCCTTAAAATTTTATAAACTCTTATTATCCTTCCTTTCTCAGATGATATGCTGAGGCTCAAAGGGTTATGTGGTTTCTCCAGTGAAAATGAGAATAACTGGACATTGGAATACTGGTTTTTAGCACTACATATATATATATATATATATGTAGTGCTAAAAATACATATTTTATATTGATCGTTTTCCCCCAGCTGTTTGTTTTGTTGGTGAAAGGATTAAGTTGATTTTTTTCCCCATTTTTAACTTACTTAAAACTTAGTCTTTCCTCAAATATTGCCAAGTACTGTTCAACATTTGTAGCTGTCCTAATTCTGGCTCAGAAGCCATGCTAAAAATTCCTCCTTCAATTGACAGCTTTCTTTGCCAGATTATAATATTCCCAGCTGATTAGTTATCTGAACCCCAGGGGTTTTTCTGAAAAGTACAATTAGCAGAATTTGTTTCAAGCTACTACTAGCAATTTGCTGTAGAATGTAATTTCTTTAATGTTTTCTGAGCGATGAATGTTATGTGTGTATTTTTGAAAAATGTATTGCTAAGAGTATTTTTTTCATCCTTTTCCTTTCTTTCCTCCTCCCCCAATGCCAAGAAATCAAAATTACTGTTGTGAGTAAATGAGGAACTAAGAACAGCCCTGGCATTTAACTGTGTGGGATTCTGGATCTGCAGCAGTGGCTATTGTTAAAATATAACTAGTTATGAACATAACACCATGTAGAGAGGTAGCTGGGAGGAGAGGGGGAAGGCAGGAGGATGAGGAGCTTTCTGGAGCCCAGAGTTGGGGATTTCTGTACCTCCAAGCAGGCTGTGCACCGCTGGGCTGATTTAGAAGAGGGTTCACTTCAGAGTTGAAACTTGGGGAAATCAGAAATGAAGGTCGTGCCCTTTGCCAGCACAGCCATTTCATTTTCATTAATTAGGAAATTTAGAGACTGTAATCTATAAAGCAGAAAGCAATAGGTTTATACCTCTTTATTTATCAGCACTGATTAAAGAGGCAGACAGCAATCTTGCATGTAGCTTTTATAGAACTTTATAAAGATGAAAACCCTATCGTATATCCTTCCCTTCTACTATGGCAGCTGAAGTTTGCTGAATGTCTGCTGAAGTGTGATTAAATTCTTGGAAATAAAAGTTACTGCAAGGAGCTCTTAAAAAGCATTAGAAATAAATGCTGAAGCCTGGATGTGTTTGGTTTCCATTGTGGGCACAACACTGTGATGGTCAAGGAAGCACACCAGGTCTAAGCAGAAGAGGGAAGATGAGAAAAGAGAATAGAACTCATCCCAAATTTCACACTGTCAGGTTTTGACTGTTTTGGAAGTTGAACAAAAGTTTGAAGAAATTATATATAGAAAGAACCACCTGTCCCAGTGTGTGTTAAATACATCCCACATGTTTATAAATTTGTGCTGCTGACTACTGTGGTAAGAATGTGGAAAGGCTTTCTGTTCCTCAAAATTAGGAAGTCATAAACTCTCTCTCCTTCTGTTTAGACTTAATTGTTCTGACTTTGTATTTCATTCAAAGAATGAGAAGTCTGAAATGCTACATGGGTACTTTGAAAAACGCCGTGGATTGCTCTGTGCAGAGCAATCGTAAAATCTGTCTAATCATAGAATTGTCTAGGCTGGATGGGACCTTCCAGATCATCAAGCTCAACCATCAACCTCTATTAACTGCATGGAAAAAATCAAGATTTATTTTTTTTAAAATATATAATTGTTTATAAAATTAAAGGATGTGGATCTACTATCATTATCAGCTTTCCAGTTTACAGATCTCTTTCATGGATTCATTGAATTTAGGTATCGCAATAGACATTAAACAAGAAGCTTGACTGAGTATTTACAAGACATGTAGAATTTTCATAGGATAGGGGACATATAAGTTGTGAACGATAGATTATGAATTATTATTTTCACATTTACCAATTAGTGGAAGGCAATATAGATGTTTAAACTCAGGAGAGTATTTATTTTAAGTTGAATGGGTGTTTTCAAACTGAAGTCATACAAGATTGCACCCTGCTTCTCTCTGTTTCATTCTTTTCTTCCTTTTTGTTTTGCTTTTAAACAGAAATAAAAGACTAAAGAGATTTACATTGGCCAGAGTTTAATTTGTATTGACATTTATATCTTACCTCTGAGGTTTAGAAAAAAATGGAATTAAATTAGGTCAGACACATACAAATGAGAAGATATTGCTTAGAGCTGTGTGAGCACTGAAACACCTAAATCCAGCTTAAAGAAAAGTGAGCTGGAAACTCAACCCAGCGTGTGAGACGTGGGCTGGGGGCTGCAGAAATCTCTTTGAATGTTTCAATAAGTATTTCTTGAGGGCATGAAACTCTGGGTTGGAGGGAAAAAAATCACAATACCAAATTTATTTTAACAATAATTTCACCAACATTACTTGCATGGCAGAAAAATATCGGTGTATCTGCCATCCTATAAAGGATGTACAGACCAAACTAGTATGCAATGGTAATGCTGCAAGGACTTGGCCATCCTACACAATTTAGCTCAGCAAGTGATCGCAGGCATTTTCTATTCCACAATAAACTTGGCTTGAGGGGAATATATCTTGTATACATGGCAAATATACTTTATAAGGAAGTCATAAGACCACACCCTGAATTGTTTTCCTGTTATAAATATAGTTTTTTTTTCTTTGAGTACATGCATAAATAGTCCAAGATTTCCTTCTTTCTACTAATGGGTGGAGTATAGTTAGTGTTCACAGAAGTTTTTTTATGAACATGCTTCATGATTTTGTATGGAGTACAGAAACATTTTTTTTTTGCACAATGTCTGCTTAGCGTGGATCAAAGGGGATATCAGTTGAGTTTTCAGTTCTAGGGAGAAATTTCAGAACTCAGCTTTCTGTTAATTATAAATTTCTATCCAGTCTTTTATTCCCAAGAACTTTGTGTTGGTATCAAATGGGATAAGTGCTTTGCTATTTATTTTGCTATGTGATATTTGGTGTTAAATAACAAAAGCTGCATCTTGCATATTCAATCTCAATAACGTTGCTGATCACATCGTTATTACTGTTGTGATGAACCAGCTATTGCAGGGAGGATGCCACATGGAGCAGGGAAGTCCTCTCTAGCCAAAAAACCCAAAGTCTTAGTCAAAGGAGGTGGTGTTGAAATTGCCCTGTACGTCCTGTCAATGAAATAAATGAATACTTCATACATTATCTAGTGATACCCTGATGGCTAATGATATTTTAAAATCACTAATAAAAAGCTGCTTGTGCTGCTTGGAGTCCTTTTAAGGCAAGCTGTGCCTGTATCAGCTGCCTGTGCAATGCACGGCTGGAAAGGGATGACGTTGGGTATGATGTTGTAGAGATTTTTGTGAGGTGAAAACATACTTAAAGAAATCTATTTAAATTACTTGGGTTTCTTTAATAGAATGTAGCTTGAATCAAATTCCTTACATTTCGGCATTAATGATCCTAAAAGTAAAATTACTTTTTTTTTTAATGAACATTTATATCAATGTAATTGAGAGCTTTTCCCAAACTGCACAGCTCTGCAGGGAAACAACCTCGATGTAAAGCATCATAATGTGTGAGCATTTGTCCTCTCCCATCTCTGTCCCTGATGTTTGAGCATAATAAAATGTGGCAGTAGGACAGATCCCTTTTGGGAGCACTTAGCACTTAAAATGGACTCTCTGTATTGCAATCCTCAATGTAGAGTTACCAGCATAAAACAGCCCAAATAGATTTACATTGAAATTGTAATGGAACGAGGGAGATAATGTCACAACAAGGCACAAAAAGGGAAAGCAAATCCCACTATGCATTTGAGTCTCCACTAGTTGGGAAGTTAGGAACATAATTTGGAGTCGCAGCTTGCCAGGAAATAAATACATTAAATTGTTCCTCTGAAGCTCTTCAGCCTCGTGGATAAACTCTCTCCAGCGACAGCCTGGACCAGGGTGAGAGGAAGGACCCTGTCTCCCAAGGCTCTTCTATCTCTTGTCTCTTTCTTGCTACATTGTTTAGACTCTTTACTTTGTGCAGTTGGCTATAATTCATTTTAAGACCTTTTTTTTTTTTTTTTAATGCAAGGTGTTACTTTTTTCCCTGTTGCTTTTACCTATCCATTTTCACATATGGCTTTCACACAATCTCTCTCTTGTTCTTCTTGTTCTCTCTCCCAAAACAATATTTGTTCAGGTTTTTGGAATACTTCAGTGCAGCCTGGATTCCTTAATACTGTGGATGTATTAGAATAGAAGTGGCATGTGAACAGCTGGTTCCTGAGAATATGGGGTAGAATAAATCTAAATGTTCCTCTGGTCCATAGAACCACAGTGGATTAAGTCAACACCTAATAGTGAATGGAGTGAACATGATTTTTCTGCAGCCTGTCATAACAACATGGAATAAATATTTAGTTATATCAGAGGAGTTTGGGGTTTTTTTAATTAATTTCTGCTTAGTTAGCTTAATGATTGGGCTGGGGGTTGATCTCAAAAGCATGAATAAGGGGTCTTCTCTTGATTATTAAATAATTTGAGTGTTAAATTCTGCTTTATTAAAAAAGCATGGCCTTCCTGCACTTGAAAAATCAACTTTTTTTGTTGCCTGAATATGAGGGTTTTCCCAAAGTCTGGTTAATTCACCTAGAAAACTTTGTAGGTAGCCTGAGATTTATGAATGGACAGAGCTGTGCTTTTGATAGAAGGGCTTTTTAAATATTAAGAAAGTAAACCATACATTTAAAAGGGGACTAGCCTGTAGTCGTATTTTGCGTGATTTACATAAAATATATTTGTCTTAATAAATACATGGACTTTATAGCTCTTACTTCAGTGACATGTTTTTAATTATTTTTGTAGGTGTGAAGAATGATGTTTCCTTTTCACTTGAGAGCCAATTTAAATTACAAACGAAAGAGGGAAAAAGTGGCCTAAAAACTGACGTGTACATATTTGTACTGCAGTGAACAGATAGCAATTAGTGATAAGTGATTTGCCACAAAGGTGCTTTGAGTAGCATGTGCTGCAAAGCTCAATACATTGCAAATAAGCTTAGAGTCACTGGAGAGATGATAGAGAAAGTTAATCTTCCCCCCAGGGCAATAACGTTCCAGGTGATATATTTACCATGGATTTTGTCACTTTGTGTTTTAACGCTCCCAAACAATAGTTTCCCCATTTCTTTTTTCCTTAGGAGCTTCTTTGACAAATGATATGTTTAGCAAGGCTTAAACTTGCCTTGGAAGCTTGTGTCTTTCCTTTCCAAATGAATCAGTAGCATCAATTAGGATTGATTGCTAAGATCAAACTTGGTATTGCACCAGAAAGGTATGGAACCAGAAAGCAGAGGGGGTCATGGCACGAGCACAACGTATTGACTCCTTACGCTGTCTGGGTGGAGCTTGAGAATTAAAAACAACTGCTGCATTTAGGGAGACCCCTAAAATATACTTTACACAGAAAATGTGTGAAGAAGCTGGTAACTGGCCCAAAATTATTTCTGTCTGCAGACAGAGACTCATTGGAGACTCATAAAAAAGAGTAGGCTTTTCTCAACTCTTTATTAATAAAATAAATAATTTTCTAATTGATAATTGAAAACATTGTAATGTCTGCAATGAAGTCTCAGCTCTTTCTCTTCTGCCAATATGTACAAATAACCAAATTTATTTATTTATTATAGATGTTTTTTATATTGTTCTGTCAAATTTACCACCCTTAGTGAGGGCAACTTTAGATATCTACATGAATCTCTAAAAGATTTCAAACTTGTACTGTATTTTACTGTCTCAATTATATTTCATGGCAGAGAATTTTTTTTTTTTTATTAATTGGTTTTGAATCTATTGTGCTTTATACTGTTCAGTTATTTCTGATTCTTGGTTTTGGTTTTGATTATTTGCTTTGCTTCCTGAAAATTATGTGGTACAATTTGATGTTACCTGTCAGAAATAGGTTTGAAGGCAGATTTTTTTTTTTCCCTGCATTCTAGCTTGACAAAAGTAGGAATACTGGATGTCTGTATTTCCCTGATAAGTTTATTTCTCTGATGAATATTTTTTGTAGCTGAATGGGAAAACTTCAGAGCAGCCACCCTGTAGTGTTGTCTTAGCCAGTGCTTTGGTTAGACTGGAAGAATCCGGGTCTGCCCTTGAACCACAGAGGGTCACAGTTTTGTTCTGCTGCTTCACAGTAAGCCCAAATAAATAAGATACACTGAATATGATGTATGCAGATGTGTATGCATTTCTGTCTAGATAATCCAGGACAGAAATACGTGACTCTTATGGTAAAAATATAAATAGCTCTGGCCCTTAAAGGTTTATTTTCTACCAAGTCTGTCCTCAGTAACAACCTTTATTCACCACGCTCTTTATATGGCTGATTTCTTTCATGCATTTATTTCACAGAGAGGAAGGTAGGGTGGCAGAGACTCTTGGCAAGTCAATTAAAATGTTGTGGGCAATATGGGCGACCGGTGGATAGCCTTAAATTGCCGAGAGCCTCCTGGGGAGGGGGGGGCAGAGACTCCCCTGTCCTCGCTGGCGCGGCGCTGGCTCGGCAATCAGCCCTCGGTTTCCCAATCAGCAGCTGGTTCCATCGACCCACCTGAAATCAATGGGGAAGTGCTGTGCAAAAAAATTAATGGCAAGGTTAGGTCTTCACAAAGAAACTTTAAAAAAAAAAGTGGGAAAAACCAGAGTATGGCTTTCTTCCAGTATGCATCTCATTACCAAAGGTCTTACAGGAAGCCGAAGGAGTCACTCGTGCGGCCGGTGCCAGCTCATTTGCAAATGAGCACAGCAAGTTTGAGCAACTTTATCAGCCCTTCCACCCCCTTCCAAAATCTACCAAGGGTATCCACTGAATGCCAGATACGGACTGCCTCATTAAAACAGAAATTACCTTGATTTTGATGATGTTGGGCTTCATTTCAAAAGCTTGAGATGGTGCTCTAGTGTGGAAGTTGAATAAAAGGACTTGAAAATTAAAAAAAAAAAAAAAAAATCTCTGTAAAACTCCAGGAGTGAGCTGGCAATCAGAAAAATACTGGCACCTTTCCATGATCTGTAGTCTTATTGGAATAAATGCAAATCATCTTTGGGCTGAAAGTTGCACATGTGAAAGCTTTTAATTTTGTTAAAATGAATTACCTATAATTATCTTGTTGTTAATATGTAGAAGAAGACTACTAAAAGACATTGAATATTCACAGTAATTTACCATTAATCAAGGAAAAAAAAAATCTGGAAAGACAGGTTAAAATCACATTACTGTGAAAACAGCTCACATCTTATGTTAGTAATTTGCTGTGTAAAATTCAAAACAGAAATAACAGCAGAGTGTGAGACTGTTTATTGACGAGGCTTGTTTGCAGGTGTTTCTTCCAGCAATAAGGGGGTCAGATAGATATTTTGTAAGTGAACAAAAGGGCAAAAAGATATAGTTATCCCCAAATGCTGGCAATCCAAAAGGCATATGGGAAAAGTTGTTTTATTAAGAGCTGTGCCCCCTCTTGGGGCTGCTCGTTGCTCCCAAGGGGTGTGCAGTCTGCCTTTGCAGCAAGTTGATATCCAATCTTCAGAGGTGCCGTGGTGAAATGGGCCTCCATGAGACCATCTTCCCTCCTTTGGGTGCCTTTCTTCCAGAGAGAAGGAGAGCAGACAGAAATCCTTGGTGCCCGAGTTCAAGATTGTATCTCTCTGCAGGGTCACGGAAAAGCAAAGGAGCAGTAGATCCTCAGCATGTGTTGCAGTGTCCTGGCTATAGGTTCCCTATAGGTTTAGTTCACATATTGTTTTTCTTGACATTCCCTCTTTCCTTTCACAGTGGATGCTCTGGGCTTGGGCTGCACTCTGTCTGGAGCAGCCACTGCCAGCGATGTGCTGCTGATGCTTAAAATGTTGTGTTTGTTGTGCTGTGGATAATCAGATTAACCTGTTTTTTTGAGCTATAATTATTATAGAGAAAGGTGAAATTTTGCAAGGGAGGATGACTTTGTTCTAATGAGCACACTTCTGTAAATGTTCTCATTCTGTTTATGCTCGTTCTTGTGATTCATCTACAAACAAGACAAAGAGCAATCTTAGAAACTCCTACAGGTAAAATTACAGCAAATATGTTTCTTTGAAGAGCCCAAACTTTAAGTTTTCTGTTTTCAAACTGTGGTAGCCTTTCCAATGGATGTCTTGAAGATACCCTATGTTTACCTGCCTCTTTACATCTCTCTTACTTCAAGTGATGGTTGATATTTATCATAATAGTAAACCCTTGGGAGTTCCTTAGTGAACGCAGATGCGCCTAAAGCTTGTCATGTGTGGAAATAGGATTTTTGAATCAGATTGTAAAGGAGAAAGGGGTGCAAATTCTTTAAAGTCTGGTAAGACAATTTAAACAACAGGATGATTTTAGCACTGCTGCAAGAATGTGAGTGAGTACCGATGGGGGAAGGTGTTCCAGAGGCACCTCGGCATGAAGATTTAACCACTTGCATCATTAAAAAGCGAAAGTGTAGGCGCCTCAATCGTTCTCCTGCTCCCGTAGGCATCGCTGTATAAGCTGCTGTAACTTCAGATCGCCCCCCTAAACATTTTTCTCAACTTTATGTGTTGCTTTGAAGCTTTGATCTTTGTACGAAGCTGACAAGGGATGAGAAGGTTTCTGCAGTCATGGTCTATTACAGTACGGTTTATCTTGTCAGGTTAGCAGCAAAAGAACAAATACTCTGCTCACTCAGATGGATTTTACAGGTAGGGTTCAGTTACTGCAGCAAATGGTGTTCTGTGATTTTTGCCTTTGCAGTTTCTCAAGTCCTTCAACGTTTCTCGTTGTAAAATGTTAAAAACAAAAGCAGAAACATGATGATGTGCAGGAACGTTTCATAAATTATCTATGAAAGTCAGTGATATATGGATGTGCATGCTAAACTGATGGAAGATCCTGAAATATGCTACATGGTAGCATATACCATTATTCAGCTCTCATTTTTAGGGTTTCAGATTAGGTAATCCCTTAGAAGTCGTGCTTCAAAACTGATTTAAAACCATTGTCATTAAGATAACTTATGCCTTTCTTCACTATCAGTATATGGAAGCTGTCATGTACCATACCCTAATATATATGGGATTTCATAGGCTGGCCTGCTGCTCTGAAGTCTTCAATAAATTTTCTCATTGAGCTCAGTTAGCTCAATGCTGAGAGTTTACAAAAACTCCTTAGATTTTACTGTGTAACTAAAGGTAGACCAATGAAAAACTAATTGATGGTGACTCTTTAGAAATTGTTTTATTAGGGAGGGGTAATAGTATGTAAAATCATATACAGGCAAATAGACGTTAAACCTGAACACATTACTCAAATAACAGAGGCAATGGAAAGCTTCTTGTCAGCTCAATAACATGCCCAAATTTCTTCTCTTGCAGAGCTTTACGTGTTATCTTTTTCTGTCCATCAAAATGAGATATTCTCAGGCTTGAGGATTTTATTAATCAAGTAAGCTCATCCAAATTAGTTTAATTTACTTGAAAAGCTCCGTCAAGACATATGAATGCATGTGAGCTCACCAGGAAGATGAAATCTAGATGAAAATAAAAACTGCACCTCCAAAGTCTTGCTAATCCTTCTCTTAAAATTCCAAACAGAAACCCAAGTTTCTCTCTGTGGTCACTGAAAGATGTGAAGCCAAACAGGTTACCTGCTTCACAGGCAAAAGAGCAGAAGCTTTTTGATTATTTATGCTTATTTTCCTTTTACTTTCACCTTTCCGGGTGTAATTTTTTCCCCCAACTTAGCATATTTCTCCTTATAAAAATACACTTAGTTAGAACAGAGGGGTTACTTGTACCACAGCATGGCCTAGGTAATTTCAAAGAGACATAATTAATCGGAATGCTTGGAAACAGCATGTTCCCCAACCGCAGTAAAATTCAAGATAATAATTTTATCCTATTTTGTTTCAACTGTTTTGAAAGATGGAGTTGATTGTGAGAGCAGCTGGACCTTGAACTTTTCTCCTTGAGACATTTTGGAGGATTTATTGTGGAAAATGAAAGAATGAAAATATAAATCAGTTCTGTAGTTTAATCTCAGGGAAATATATATGCGGAGACTGAAAGCATTCACAGGTATTGCTCTTTGTATTCTGACTGCTTTATTGGCAAGCATCGACCTGTGTTGCTCATGCAGCTGACCATTCTAAACAAGCACACAGATCAAAATTACCTCAAGCAACTCAATAGTTACTTTATTATTTATTGTGCCACATGGATGTTTCATTTAAGATTTATTTTTCAATTAGGCTTTATATTTAGGTGGAGGAGAGGCCGCACTCATACAGTGGAATTTTGTAGTAGGGTTTAAAATGGATGAGTGTAGTGATGTCCATTTATGCTAGTGTTACATGTTTAGGAGTATCAGGGCTGTGTATCAATTTGACTAGTTTTGAAGCTTTTTCATTTTCTGATCACAAATGCAATTAATGTTAAACTACTTACTACCTTTGGTCGGACTCTGAGTAGATGTTTATGTGAATTAGTGAATCAGTTCTTCCATTTTTCATACTGTTATTAGACAGTGGGGGAAAAACATATTCCGTGTTTTTAAGAGCAGTCTTCCAGGAAAAAAGTCCAGTCAAACTCTCCAGCCAAAGCTTCCAGAATGTCTGGAAGAATTCCTCAAATATCAGTCCAAATGAGGTATATCATATCCTCCCAAATATTGTTTCTTCTCTCTTTTACTGTCCCATCTTCAGTGCCAAAATGACCTGATTTAAGGTATGGCCATATGGGTGGTTTTTTTCTTTCTTTTCCCCATTCTTTTTGGTTGGGTTTTTTTCTTTATTGTTGATGCTGATAAAATTTTGTCCAAGTTGGGATGGTTACTCTCTTCAAAGCACTGCGCTTGCAGGTTCACTTTATTGAAAGGCATTTTTAGAAGTAGGCTGTAAAACTTAACAATACTTTTGGTAGGTTTTTATATGGAATACCGTTACAAAGAAGAGCAAAACAACAACAGAGGGTAAGAAAAAGAGTGCAGGATGAGGGCTTTTTTTCATAGGCTTTACCCTGCTCTAAAAGTCTGACCTGTATTAAAAGTAGAAAGACATTACATTTTAGATCTTGTTGTCTGCTTATCACAATTATTTTGTTCAGCATGTTTGATAGCTTGTAGCAAATGGAAAGGAAATATTTGAAAATGTTTAAAAGGGAGACTATTTTAAGGATCAGGAGTGCATTCCCTGATCACATAGGAACGTCTTCAGTGTGGGAGTATAAATCCAATTCCTACACCATTTGTGCCAAACCTGATGGGAATGCAGTTGAATTTTGTGAAGGATTATGGTGATTTACACCAATTTTTTACTACAGCAGCGCTTCATCTTTCATTAAAATCTACACTGACTAAATAAAGGGTTGCAGGTAAGCTTAAACCACTCCTTTTTGTTCTTTTTTTTTAATTTTTTCTTTCAGTTGTAAGCAATGTCAGGCATGTTAAGTGATACAATGTCCATGAGCAGTGAACTGTTTCTACCAAGCTAACGGCGACGCAGTGAGTTCTGAGAGCTCTTAAAACTGACCTTTAAATCGGAAACCAGGTAGTATGAGAAAATGCAGTCCTGGGGTGACCTGCTACCAGGACTGTGGAACTTCAGCTGTCACAACTATATTTATAGTTATTGGTAACTTAATATAGGAAATGATTCACCTATTAAATCTATTAAGTCATTTCTTTGTGAGCTACTGGCTAGCGAGGTTGTTGGCAGTAAAAACTGTCTGTTCCCTTTCCTTAGTAATGTAAGTAAAAAGGAGTTTGCCAAAATCCAATTTTTTTCTCTATCCTTTGTCAGCACCTTTCTCTGGAGTCTTTTTGTCTTCCCAAAGTAGATCTTTCCAATAGGCCCTTCCAGGGGGAAGTCTGTCCCATTCTCTGATCCTTGGAGGTTTATGTAGTTGAGGACTTATGTGTGATGCAGCAAAATGCACCAAAGAACCTTCAAGTTTTGTAGACCCTTTCTTCATATGACCAGTTTCTTGACTTTGGCCATGACTCTGCCAAATGCTTTGGCCATGACTCTGCTTCAGAAGTGGTGTTTACTATGTCATCAGGTTTTCTTCTTTGGTTCCCCACAAATGTTGCCTTTATTGCCTGGGACTGAGCCATGCCATTAATGAGTACCCACCTCCCTTCCTTTCAGAGCCAAGCGGGACACAGCCTTTACTCTACAGCTCTATGAGCTTCCACATAAATCCACCAGACAGAAGCTTTTATTCAGAGCCAGCTCCCAGTCCAACTCCTTGGGACTAAAATCCCCTTCTCAGAGCAAAGATTGGCCTACCCAGAACCATTTCCACCTTATCTGTCCTTCCCAGTGCTGAGTTTGTTCCTACCTTTTCAGTAAAGCTCTGGGACGTAATGACTCAAAGTAGCTGCAGAGGAGGCTGACTGCATCCTTTCATGGAACAATGGCTCTCGTCTCTGTTCATTAAAGAAAAAGGGTTGCTGAAAAGAAGGATCATAAAATAAAATGCTTGTGCCTGGGACTCTTTGCCAGTGTTCTTCTGAGACAGCGAAGCCTCAGTAAAGGGGAGCTTACAGGAAAAACAAACAAACAAAACTAAAAAACCATAATTTGCTGGGTATCCGAACTGTATTTACCTCCCCTTTGTTTTCTAGCTATAGGCAGAAGGGTGCTGATTTGTTGGTTGTTTCATGGACTCATGCAATGGACCCTCTTCCCCTACTGTTATCTCCTTGATGGGCTACCCTTGTCCATGCGAGCTGGGACTACTGCTGGGTGATTCTGGCTTGATGTGTAGGTAGAGTTATCCTGCTGTCCCCAATTGGATAGTTAGCCTCCAGTTGCTGATTTGTGGGTGCTGCTTGTAATCAGCTGTGGTGGAAATGAGTGTGTG
>JAOXNG010000064.1:5615752-5627181 GCA_028566535.1 Scolopax minor
TATAACAATACTGAGTGTAGAGTAAAGCCCTCTGGGTTTTACAGTACAACTACCAGCTAAATCCTGCTTTTGACCTCGTGCAGTGTACAACTATTAAATAAAATTTTTTCTCTCCCTCAGTGTATGAAAATGTAACTTTTTTCCTCTACCCTCTAATATGAATTGAGATATAACTCCCTTAAACATTAGCATGGATTTGATGCAAGGAAGTATCAATCATGTAGATTGAGTCTTTCCACATAATTATGCATCACGTATTTGTCATGGTGATAGAAAAGAAAATAGCTCTTTTGTAGAGTGTCTTTGAAGATGTACAGCAACTTCAAAGAGATGCCTTATCCACAAATACCTCTCTTTTCTTCCTTTCTCTGATGACTGGAGATACAGCACTAAATTGTTCCCTCTGTCTGATGGCTTTCAAAATTTAAATAATAGATATTTCCACAAAATTGACATTTGGAGCAAAGTGAAACAAGTGATTTCTCTTCCACCATTAAGTGGGGCAAGGTCTCTTAATATCAGTACATATAAATGTCAGTAAATATAGTACATCCTTTGAAGCATCCTATTCTTGTTTAAATAAATGGTGATATGTGAGACATTTGTGATACAAGTGATAATGCATTGCAAGAGTAAGCATTAAGGATTGATTGGAGGAAAGGGAGGATTGCAGTAAGGAAGGATATTTCTAACTGATTACTCTCCCGTCCATTTGTCTGAATACTCTGTGTCACCAGAGGAACCTTGATTTTATCGGAGGCACCAATTTATCTGGAAAGACACTTCAGCCCCTTCATCCTGTGGTCAAGAAAGAGGGACAACAGCTTCTCTCAACTTCTGGTGAACCTGGAAAGGCAGCTGGCTTTTTCCTTTCTCCAGTTTGTCCCCACTGTGTTACCCTGCTCTTTTCACTTGGCTACAGATTTCCTGCCACAGCTCTTAAACTGAGCACAGGACACGCGGAAGGTCTTCTGGTTTGCTGCTTTAGCTGTGGAGACCTGCTGGGAAAGGGGGTCAGGGGAGCTCAGAGAGGCCAGAGAGCTATTGCTTGTTTGCTGCTCCTCTCTGCATTTGACTCTTGATGAGTGGGTGTGCAAGACTCCATAAAACAGTTTGTGTGTGAATGAACAAACAAGTGAATTATCAAGAACTATCAGTTGGGGAGGAAAAAAAGTCAAGTGTCTTATCTTTCCTAGAGACATATGCTACGACCAGATAAGCAGTTCATCTTCCCAGGTATGTTCCATTAAGTGTATTATCCAATCAGCTAAGATACATAAGACATATTGCAACTCTAATCTCCTCAGGCAAGTAGTATTCAATTATACTTAGGATTTTAAAAAGAGAAATATCCTGAGCATTTAGAGTGCTTGCATTTTTGGCACTCGGTCTTGTTATGTGAAGGCTAATAAAGAACATTCCAACTAAGAAGGCATAGGACAGGCAGATGAAATATTGAAAAAAAAAAATTATATAAGTCCTGAAGTGAAAATGTTCACCATCCCTCAAAATGGTTTCCTGACATCTTATCTAATGTTTTGAAATTAGGTCAAGGATGGAGAATGAGAGAGAACTGCCATCCATTTCTGTGCCTACAGTGTATGCTTTGTGTATATAGTTATAATTAAAATAGACATGCTGCTGAATACTTTGTTTGCAAGTGCCCTTCCTGTTTTAAAAGTGCATTCAATGATGCACTTTGTTTTGATATGTAAATTGCTTTTTGGATTGAATACTCTTTAGACAGATCAATTTTCCTATGATTCTTCTAAGCAAATATTAACGATGTCAGAAGTCTGTCTGTCCCAGCTCCTGCAAGCTCTCTTGAAGAGTTGTCTGTTCTATCACATAAGATGTAGGAAATCAGCAGATAAGTTCACAGACAGGTTCATAATTTGTCAGGAGACTACTACTGCTGTTGGTTTGACTTGAAAAGAATCAAACATAATTTCTTTGGAGGTTTATGAGAAAAACTCTGCCTCGTATGTGTTACTGGAAGAGCTTGCAGTCAGGGTTGCAGTTGAGGTTCTTTACTGCCTTCCCGTATGAAACCCTATTTTACTTGTTTATCTTCTAAGCTAAGCTTTATATATGTTGGCAGAAATTTTGATGTCAGTTATATGAGCTGAGCTAAATACTGGGTTTCTCAGTCCACAAAATATGTTTAGTGTTTAAAAGAATGAAAGATTAAGAGGGAATGCATTGTTTGGCTGAGTATTCCATATAAATGGTGCAGCCTTTCACTGAGATGCTCTAAAGACTCAATGAAGAAAGGAAACCTTTTTCCAAATTTCTTTATTCCTCCATTCCTCTCTAAAGTGACCCACGACCTTCTTCATTCAAACTGCAATTAAAAAATGTTGTGAGTATACATGTTCTATTCTTGCTTCTGCCTGTGGAATACACCAGTATCTTTATTCTTATCGGGATTTGGCCAAATTATAAACATCTAAAAATTCATACCAATTTATTCCTCTAAAACCTTTCTTTTGCTCCTTTCTGGTGATCTGAGCAGTGGATGGCAATTGCCAAGTAGTAGAGATGAGAGAGCCAGTGCAGGAATGGGGAGAAATATGAGGGTAGTCTTATGTGTCATCCCAGGGACGGTCATCTGGTAGGATGGAATTCATACAGATTGAAATGCATTAACCTGCTTATTGGATAGGCAGTTTCTGCCTACAGATGTTTAGTCTTCACATATGCCTTTCAGTGTGACTAGTCAGAGCTGAAAACTTGCAAAAGTTAACAAATCTTTAATTAGCCTGATGTGATCTGGAAGTGAGCAATGTACAAAATATAAAAGTTAATTGCACAAGAATTTCAATATTTGCGATCACCAAGAAAAACTGAGAACTGTGGATATGCTCCAGAGGATGTGATTTTCTGAATTTGGTCTTATATATTCTTAAAATACTCTAAATATTCGAAAAATTCTTAAAATAAAACATCCATTTAGAGAAGAACTAAATTTGTTAAGGTGAGTAGACTAGTTATTAATGATAAGTTCTTATTAACGGGAAGAAATGCGTGTACTTGAGCAGAAATTGGAAGCTGACATCAGAGGAGGATATTCTCCTCCATACACCTCTCAGTATTCCATAGTTGTTTTCTACTCCACTTATATTGTTCTCAGAGCAGTTCTAACCTAAGCAAGCAGAATATTTTCTTTTTTTTTTGTTTTTGTTTTTCTTTTTTTCCTTTTTTCCCCCCAGCTACAGCTCAAGGCTTTTTGTAATTTAAGCTTTTTGGAGACTGGCTTTTTCCCTCAAAGTTTCTCAACCTAAAATCAAAATGAAAGAAAAACCCTAATGTGGTAAATTGGGCTTATTACTTAGTGACGTTCCCTCTATTTCCAACCTCGGGTTCCCCGTGGGTCCGTACACTTTCTCACTAGCTAAATTTGCAATGAACTGTTCTCTTTCAAAGAGAAATGGCTTCTCAGAAGATAAGCAGTTAAGGCAGCATTAATAAAAACCTCTGTTGCAACACTTACCTTCTGGTGGTCACTTGGGAAATGCTGCCTTCTTTTACATTACCTCTTTCCTGTATTATGCAGAAGAGAAAAGTATTTGTCTGTTTGTCCCCATAGCTCTTGCAGACTAAATTATACCAGTCACAGATACTTAGGTCATGCTATATGTTTCCTCCTGAATTCCAATTTTTAGAAAAGTTCAAGACTCACAGCAGATGAAATTAATTGGGCAGTGAACTCTGAATCAGTTTCTTGACCTTCCTTCTCTTTCAGTCTTTGTTTCTTCTTTCCTCACTGAATAAATAGTTTGCAGCAATCCAGGTGGCAGAAATTTCAAAGAGCCAGCTTATAAGTAAGCACTTCCAAAAAATACTACACAAAGATTATTTCACTTTTTACAGTAGTATGATAGACCAAGAAAAGTGGCATTTTTATTAAAATCTCTACTCTTTCTCTGATCTTAGTAGTGATTTTTAGTGATTTAGAGACTCTTAGTGGAAGAGTCCGTTATGGTACTTACTATGTGGCTGCTGTTGATCAAACACAAGAACTACTGAAAGAGCAGCAAGATTGTTTGAACTAAACTGATCTGAACTACTTCTGTCATGAAGTCAAAAACTTTAATTCAACTTTCAAAACTACATTTCATTCTTTGTTCACAGAATAATAGCTGTAATGATGGATTTGTAAGGTGGAAACATTATGGAAAAATAAAGGAACTTTTTTTCCCCCTAAATTTCTATTACATCTTCACCATAAATATAATAGAGTAAGTACTGTGTTTTATTGTTTAGCCTATGGCTTTACTGATCAGAAAGCATTTCCAGATGACCTATATATAATACCTCCTGCCTGAGTGGCAATTCTTACATCTGGTAAGCAATTCCTGTACTGAGCTAGAAGACCAACTATTCATAAGATAATTGAATTTGACAAAGTTCACACTTTCTACTACAATCCACGTATGCAACAGGTTGGTCCATTGCAGTGTGTAAGGAATGCTACTGTGAAGAAGACTAAGGCAGAAATAGCTAATAATGGGAGTCCAGTATGAGCTTGCAGCAGAAAGAAACCATCCCCTCTGCTGTGGGACTTGGCTGCTCTATAAAGAATATGTGCCTGTTACTCTCTTGGCTAATTATCATGGTTGCAACTAAAGAAATAGCTTTTTTGCAAACAACAATATCCCTTGATCACCCTCGGTGCAGATCTGGAGTTATCTTGTAGTGCCTGTGTAAAACCTCAGTATAATTGGTTGTGACTGAATCTCCCATGACAAAATTCTGAAATGATTTTTCATCTTGGCAGTTCAGATGCACACCGAGCGTGCCAAATTTTCAAGCATTTCAAGTTCAAAAATTGTCTGAGGATAGCTTATAGGGTCACTAATGCACCTGAATGGCATTATTAGTAATTTCATGAAAGATAAAAAGATATCTGGACCTAATGAATATTTAATGAGAAGTACATTAATGTATTTTTATTCTTCATCAAAGTTTATTGTTCATCATTAAAGTAGATTGTAAGAATAAGTTTTACATAGAACGTGGTATGCTAAACTATAAAGGTTTTTTTATTTTTTTTGCTTGATCATAGACTTTAGGAGGCATTCACAGGCACCTCTGTAGGAGACTTACTGAGCTTTGTTACATCAGGTCTCTTGAGACCTGAATCTCTAGGCTTTCAGGTTAAGGAAGAGGGGGTATGATCTCAAACACTAAATACTTTTCTTCATTTCCATATTGCTTTAGCTAAATGTCATTGATGTGTGCCCTCAGTGTACCTCTCAGTATTTTAACATCACGGAGGGAAACAGAGCATGGTGTGGTTTTGATTTCACCACAAGCTGCTTCCTCCAGGATCGAGGTCCTGCTCTTGAGAGGTGACACCACACCTCTGTGCTAATGGTGATCGATGCCAAGTAGTAGTTCCCTACAAGTTTCTGCTGCTCTTCAGAATGCAGGTATTTGCCTAATTAGAGGTAATAATGAGGATGTGTTACTGCTTAATATTTAAAAAATGAGGTGATAGTAGAGGAAGTTTCATGATGATCACCGCTACCAACATCTTAATGAAATCACCTTTTCAAGGACTGTTGCTTATTTTCATATTCATCTTACAAACTCCTGAGATGAAGGGAATGATATTTTAGTTTCTTGGTCTATATAACTTCATACCATCAACTTTCTCCTTCAGTTTTTAGTGCACAAACCCCAGATGAATCTAATCCAGAATAAATATATTTAATAGAAAAGGAAGAAAAAGGCAGAAAAGACAAAATTGTAACATATGCAAAAATAGTTACTCTGTGGATTTTGCATAGATTCTCAGCAATTGGAAGCACTTTAACTTTCTAGTTAGGTTTCTCAGGTTCAGGGAGATATATGCTGTTTTAAGAAGTAATGAAGAATATTGAGGAACAATTTCTTTTCTTTTCTCCTTTCCTCTTTAAACAGCAGTTTTAATGCTATATAAAATCAGCAAGTCTTTAGAAAACCTCTCTTCCTTTTTAGAGAAATAGAAAACCTTAACCTAAAGAATTCTGAGGAAATATTGCCTGGGGGTATCAAATTTATTCTGCATTTTAATGAAATCACAAATGAGTCAATTTAAAACTAGTATACCATAAACTCTGCTTCCTTCCTACATCTGTTCATAAACATGGAAGGATATATGCTTAGAGGAACCTCAGTTCCTCTTACATGCAAGGAAGAAAAACTAACTAGGAATACATATTTTTCTGCATCTCCTGTGGGTAGACATCACAGAAGAAAACCTAGTTAAGTTTCTTTTCTAAGACACTGAGCTTCTTGTCAATCACTGTTCTTAATAAGGTTTGGTGGAGACAGAAACATGTCACTATGTATATCTGTGTGGTGTTGCAATTTGCATCAAGGCACTCGAGCATAACTCTTGCCTAACAAACCATACAAAGTATAATATCAAAACATAAGACTAAGAAAAATCTTATTTACTAAGAGCTTGTTTTGCAGAAAGTTTCCAGGATTCTGTAGCAAACAGCAACTCTGTCTCTAGAGGAATCTTAAAGACAAAAATGAAACAAACTTTGAAGGCATGTTTAGTAATTACATATAATTGAACTATATATGTGTATTTTCTAGATCTTCTAAATGGATATTTTTAGAAGTTAGAAATGACACGCTCAGGGAGGTTGTAAATGAACCCTTGTGTCGTCGTTGCCTGCTTTTGTTGAAGCTGAATCTTCAAACTCTGCTGAACTGTGTTGTGCATATAAGTATTTCTAAAAGAGTAGTTGTGCTAATTGACATGATCAGGCATCAGCGGTTACAACTGATGTCTTGGCTGTCATCTGTTTAGTCACACAATAATATACTGCTTGGGTTTAAAATGAGTGGGACATGAATAGGGTAATTGTTGTTTGTCAAAACTTAGCTCCTAAATCTGTGGTTTTTTGGATAGCAATGACTGACCACCCTTGTAGTGAAGAATTTCTTCCTAATATCTAATATAAATTTCCCCTCTCTTAGTTTAAAACCATTACTCCGTGTCTTGTGGCTCCACTACCTGATAAAGAGTGACTCCACATCCCTCCTGTAGCCCCTTTAGGTACTGCAAGGGGCTCTGATGTCTCCCTGGAGCCTTCTCTTTTCAGAGCTGAACAACCCCAACAACTCCATCAACTGCTGGCCACGCTGCTTTTGATACAGACCTGGATGTAGTTGGCTTTCTTTGACTCAAAACTGTTGTTTCACTGTATTATTAGGGGATTGCCTGGCTTTTTGTGCAATGCAGGTCCACATAGATGTAGTATATGGACTTCATATGCTCAAATTATATAAGAATAGTCCTTCGTGAACCCAGCCACAAATAAAATACAGCATGGTTTGCAGTAGCAATCTTGAGTAAGTCTTCAATTGGGTCATCAGTCTTGAGCAATCCTGAGTAATTCTTGAATTCATTTCTGTTCCTGAAATGCTTGAAGCAGTATAACTGTTTGAAATGTAGAAGAAATTATTCAGACTTAAGAGTATGAAGGTGGGCTTACTGCATTAATTGTAGAAGTGTTATGTCCCTAAAGTATATACAGACTTAATTGGCCCGTGAACGTACTTCTAGGAGTCTCTTTGCCCTAAGTAGCAGTAGATATGTTAAGAGACCTGCCATCTGAAGTGCTGATCCACCATCATCACAAGATGATCTCCAGAAGGTGTTTTACAAACATTACCATGTAGTGGGGATGCTACAGCGATACGTACTCTCCTTAATTCTGGTGAATTAATATTTTTGTTAGCATCTCTTAATTTCCGTACTGAATCAGTTAGAAATGGTCACAATATTTTAACAGCTTTTCTTCTTCTAATATGACACTTCTGTTTGAGGTGAAAGTTGTGCTCTCCTCCACCTCTAATTAATTGTGCCAGCAGCCATAACATTTTATTATGTGATTCATACAGCTTTTATTTGGCATGAAATAGAAGTGAGCTAGCTTTGGGGTATGAGCTGTTCCAAGCACGGAGCCTTTTATTTAATTCTCTTTAACATCACCTTAGAAGATATTTAAAGATTCCTTTTAGTCTTGCTCCAGTATTTTTATGGACCTTGGTGGTTGCTTTCTTCACACATTGATGACTGGCAGTTCAGAAATCAGCCATCCTAGTGATATGCCTTTTTCTTCTGCATAGGCCGGGCATCTCCAGCCCTGCAGTATGGTTTGTCTGGTTGGTATCTCATCTCTGCTCACAGCAGCGTGATGACAGGACCTGCCAAGAGGATAAAACTAAGCTTAATCCATAAACCAGCCAGTTGTCGTTCACTGTTTCTCTTCTCTCAGCTCTAAGTATATAAATACGTTGCAGTGACATCAGTTGTGATCAAAGCACTTATCAAAGAAAGCAAAGAGTAGAAAAAGAATAGCAGAACAGGCTCTTTCACTCGAGCTTTTGTAGAGGTTATTGACTCAAACCACAGTGTCAGAGTGGATATACCTCTGCTGGGTCACCAAAGCAAAGGATGTTCTGATTCCAGAGAGAATAAACAACTCAAGGTTACAGTCTGCTTTCTTTCTAGCATTGGTAGAATCATGATGAGTCATACATTACTACACAATACCTTAAATATTGGTTTGAATTACAATTCAGATCATTGTGTTATGTAATAATCTCATATCTAAGATATCTCTATCCAAGATTAGAATAAATTTAGTTGAATGTTTTCTGTGGTAGCAGCCTTTAACTCATCAAGACAGCTATATTAGATAAACAGGGTGAAGACTTTTTGTTTCTACTGGCTGATTAGCAAAGGCTGGACTGGTTTATTTAAATACAAATATGAAGCAAAATGAAAGGGAGAAAAAAAATAATAACTACAGCATGGAATAATTTGACGCAGCTTCTTTAAATCTCTGCCTTCTACCTAACGTCATGTTAGTTCAATATTAAAAAACAAAAAAGGTTCAAAAAGTAGATGATGTTAAGTCACTGTAGTTGCTGAAACAAAAGGATGAAAGTAGGAGAGCAATATAGCATTTCAATGGCTCGTAAAGCTGAGTTCTTATTTCTGGTTCATGTCAGGAAAACACAAACAATCAGGCAAAACCTGGGAGTCTGGGCTGGCAGCGTCAGGAACTCATCCATCTGATCCATGCACGTCTGTAGCAACCAAAGGGAAAGATTAATCTTTGGCACTGGTGACATTGACACCTATATACAAAAAAATAATTTCATTGGAGAATAGTTACTATTCACCCCTGTGGCCATTACATGAATATTTAGCATAAGATCAAAATGCTATAACTATGTTCTTGCTTCTGATTCAAAACACACTATCAGGAGTGATTTGCTGTTAATATCAGAGAGCCTGTAGGTGACAATGTCTTTCAGAAACCAGCTTTCATAAACTGGCATTCTAATGCTGTCTGATTTGCAAATGCATATTCTCCAGGGCTTTCTATTTAATAACTTCAGATACTAAGTACAGTTTTGTCTTCCCAGAAGTTGCTTTGGGAGGTTCTATGCTTGAAGTTTGTTTTATTCCTGTTTTGTAACTTACTGATATAATTCTTCAAAGCAAATTCCTTAGACCTCTTTCATTTTTAAGATCTATTGATTTACCAAGAAACAACTTCAGAAAAAAGCCCCAAACCCAAACAAGATAAAGTATTAAAACTGAGTGGGGGATGGAAGAACAAGTCTGCTAAGCATACTTGGAATTACAGTAACACTTGCAAACTGAAGTGCTTTGAGCCAAACATAATCAAACTTCTGTCTACACAATCAATTTCTGACCCTTTACTTCCCAGAAAATTATGTAAAACCCCAAACCAAAATACAGAGTTCTCAGAAATCTCTTTTCTTCAGCAGATTCCAAAAGGTCAAAAGTGTCATTCTGATATTCATGGGGTACCTTTCAAAACTGCAAGGTGGATCTTTTATTTGTTTTCTTCTCTTCTGTGTGTCTTCTCTCAAAGGTTGGTACTTAGTGGGAGAATTAAGACTAATAGGATAATGTCACATCAATGTCAGTGTTTTTGGTGGAGGGCAGGAAATCTTTTTTTCTAATCCAAAGTAATTATCTCTCTAACACACACACAAACACATGAAGTAGAGCATAGTTTACAAGTTGCCTTTCTGATTTGCTTTGGGTTTTCCAGAGCCAAAAGGGTGAGTGGCAAATGCATTTAACCATTAAATGTTGAACCATATTCCAGTGAGGATTGCCCTGTGGAATGGACTGTTGAAATCGAGGAAAATTGCAACATTTAGTGTCACTGCAGAATATCTTATACTTTCCTTTCTTCTGTGCACTTCCCTGTCTGTATAGTTTAATAGTTTTGAATATAGAAAAACTATTAACTCCTGAGAGTAGAGTTTATAACATTGAATGGGAAGAATGTTTTACAAGCATGGCAGCAATATAAGCATTTTGTAGGCAATTTCCTTGCTTTTAAGCAAAACTGATGGTAATACGCGTGGTGGTTTCTCTAATGTGTGTGTGCTTTCAGGTTTATGCAGAAATTCCTAAGTGCTCTGCTGACTGGGGGGGTCACTGGCCTGTGCTGAGTAGAGGGCTTGGGCACAACCTGAAATGTAAGCACACAGTTACATGCTTTGCTGATTTGCCCTAAATAAACCGTGTTGTTAAGTATTACTTATTCCTAAGAAAAGATTGCTGGGATAATGAAACGTAAACGGTGCCTTTCCTGAGGGTATAATGCCCTTTATAAGGTATTTTAATGCATCTATATAAGGATATTTAGGTTTTTGCTTGTTACAGTACACTTACCTTTGCCTCTGATTTGAATAGAACGCATGCCATGCAGTGTGTTTGCACAGGGGTAAAATGAAGGAGAAAGTCTCATCAAGAAATAGATTTCTAAATTTGTAGATTGTTAACTGAACAAAAAATGATTGCTAAAGTTTGTCATCTGTATAGAGGAATGAGTAAACTCAAAAAATGTAAGTTGCTCTACATAATAAAGTATGATTTCTTATTCAAAACAAAATATTAATTGGTAGAAAAATCCTACCCTATCTATCATTTAGTTTTAAATGGTTTTAAAAAACCCTGTCCTCCATCCCTCCTGACACCAGGAGCAGCAGAAATGCTCCATGTTCTCTCCCTGCGGCTGCTTTACCAGGAAGGATTTACAAGCTTTAACAGGAAAGGTAACCATTGGTTTGCTGCACCCCAAACCATTGGTCCCCCAAAGCAGAAAATTAATATAGTTATAGTTTTTTGTTAGAAAGAGAATTATCCTTATTTGTTATCATAAATGAAATATTTTCTGAGGGTTTTCCCAAGCCCGTCAGTGTTTAAGAGGCACTAGGCCTGTCATTAATAATGTACTTTAACTTTTGGTTATTCCTGAAGTGGTTGTGCAGTTTGACTTGCTGATCACTGTAGATCCTTTCCAACTATTTCAACCCCCCCCCCCGTCCCTCACCTCATGTTGGCGGCGACGCGCTGGGGCCGGGCC
>JAOXNG010000064.1:5653116-5665960 GCA_028566535.1 Scolopax minor
AGCGTTTGAACTCCGAGGCATTATTTGTTTTCATCAACACAGACACGAGCAACTCTCATTCAAAAAGAAGAAGAAAATATTGAGAAGGGATAGGCAAGCAGCAAAGTTGGATTGTCTTTCAACTCTCAAACATATGCTCAAATTTTGCATTCACTTTTGTTAGATAAATTATATTTAATCATTCACTGAAAGACATGATGTATTCGGTAATTTATTGGTTAAAGTAGAATCATATAATTTTTTTTTTGAAAGCCAGTAGACTGAAAGAAATAAGAGATGGCTGAGGATAATGTCTATGGTCTACACAAGTATATCCAAGACAAGCATCCCCGCCAATCAGAAAACATATTTACAGATGTCATTTTGATTATTTTGCAAGTCACATATCAGTAAGTACAGGCAGGTTCAATACCTGTAACTATGGCTAGACACAACGTACAAAGTCAATTCACTTAGGAACCATTCTAACTGCTACTGTTGTTATGACTTAGTGAGTTCCCAAGATAGCAATGAAAATTGATCTCAAATCTGATCAACTTGACCAGACTATATCTACTTTAAATATTACATCAGCAGACTGATGACTTTAAACACTTTGTGGTAAAAAATCAGTTTCAAAGATTAAGAAAAAAAAGTAGCTTAGGGACAACCAATCACAACCTACTTCAACCATAAGTAAACTAGCAATAGCATATTCTCAACTGTGAAAGACGTCAGAGACTGGCGCATGTAGTGAAGAATCATTGACCATCCTTAAACCAAGTAAGGTTTTATTGCTCACTTTTATTGAGCTTTCAAGCTCACACTCCCCACTACTGTCCTATATGAGTTCCAAGAAGGAAAAATAAAGTTGTTTAGACTCTTGTATCAACTGATGACTGCTAGCCTAGAACGTAATTCCACCATACACCTCCCCTGTCCAGAAAAACAAGTGACTGAAAAGGGTGGCATAAGCTGTACTCTGTAAGCCTTTTACAGTAAACATTTTCCAAATTCCTCAGTAGATTTTGATGTTCTGGCCCTTCTACAGCTTTTCCACAGTTGTCCTCTCTTGCAAACATGCCATTGTCTATTCCCAGCACTGTTCATAGCTCTACAAGCAGAAAGAGTATAGAAGTGAAAGCACTGTCAGTTTTATTGATGTCCAGAATTAGACCTGATCACTAGATTTGCAAAACACAGAGACTACTGGCAAAAGAGGACTCTGAAACCCACTATTTTTTCAGTTCACACCTCCCCACATAGATTTTAAAAAAATTTCACTAGTGGTTGTATTTTAACTTAAGTAGAATTTAAGTTATATGTAACAAATAAATAAAAAGGCAACTGACCACCTCCTGAAAATGAAATTAAGCTCTCATTAAAGACTATCAAATCCCCTCGAAATGACTTGGGAAGTACAATAGAGAGATAAGGACAATGGGTATTGCACAACACAGAATAAAGCACACATACCAATACCATGCAATTAGTACAGGTTTTTTACCCATGATTTCTTACAGAGGAACATGAGAGAGGTTAACAGACTACCTCCTCAGGAAAAATCCACTTGCAGCTTAAAAAGCATGACTCCTGTAAGTGTAGAGAAATACTTTATATTTCAAGGGCACTAGTCTTACAGAAAGTAAGAAATTAAAAATGATGCACTTCTATAGCTGGAAGAAGAAAAAACAAAATAAAACACACAAAAAAAACCCCAAACAAACAAAACACCACACTGGAGCTCCAACTTTTTCAAGGCTTGCAGAAAGCTTCAGTGCTTCAGTTGTTCTTCACAAATCTGCCAAAAAGCAACTACAAGAAACCATCTTCATCTGCTCAATAGCACAACAGGTATGGAACTAGCATGTTCTCAGCTATTAGGGAATCTATATAGTTCTTAAGAGCAGTGTATACAGTTAGCCTTTTGGCTAATATATTTAGCAACACAGAGCCCTGCTTCACTTCAGTTTTCATCCTAAACTTTTCTCTGTTCCTATATACCATTACATAGATTAAAAACTCTTAAGTGGAATTCAATTAATAAAATAGTGCAAAGAGTTGGAAGCTTCTTCATTCTAGTGTGAAGAGAGGCAAAAAAAGTTCCTAGACAGGAACTGATAACCTGCATGGGTGCCGATCTAGAAATCATGCCTCAATTTCCATGTGTTGTTGAAGTCTTATTTAGAGACATTCTACAAATTAACTAAAGGCCAACACTCAAAGGCACTTCTCCTACAAAGACTTTTTCTGACAAGTTTCAACTTCTTCAACCAGTTGTTCCAGCACTAAATTTCACAGAGGAGTTCTATACATACTCATACAAATACATAAAGGTAAACAGGGCAAGCATTTCCTCTTCTAATATTACCTGAAAATAGCTGTAATGCATTTGCAGCAAATTTTCTCAAGAAGTTCACCTTTCACCATACATGCCATATCTGGAAAATCCCCAAAGGAACACTTTGTAAAACTACAAATAATCTGGGTATTGAAACCAAGTGTTAAGAAAACCACAGAGATTCTCCTAGTTCTATGTCCATGTTTAGCATTCAGATTGCAAAATAATTCCCACACAATGAAAGGAAGAAAGTAAAAAGAATGGCTTCTCACCTCTTCACAGATTAGATTCTAGACACTGCCAATTTGCCATATAAAATGAAAAAAAAGTTACCACAACATATGCCTAAACAACAGAAATTAAATGGCCACAACTATGTTTAATTGCAGCATGCTATTATTAGTAAAAGCAGCATTCAGTAATTATCACAATTACTTGCTCTGGACAATGGCAAGATTATTTTCCAGGTTGTCCCAGCATCCTGACAACTGTAACTGCATAGCTTAGCCTGCAAAAATTGTTTCTTATTAGCTACCTGAGCTGGTACAAATAAAAGATGAGCTACATGGAAAAAAAAGTACATCATAAAAGCCATTCTGTATAGAGAATCTCTCTCTCCCACACAGTAAGAATCTCTTCTATACAGTGGGAGACTTAAGGACTTGTTGGTAGCAGCGAGACACAAATGCAGCACTGCCATCTTCTACAAGGCAACTTCTGACTGTGGTATTTCTCATCTTTTCTGAATCAGACCTGAACAGTCAACAAGAGAATACTCCCATCTATTATGGAAGCCTGTTAAAGGAAACAGTAATATGAAGACACAGAACTATAAATAAAGCAACACTGAAGAATTAAGCAGGGTGGAGGATAGACAGAAGAGTAGAAAGAGCATAGGAGCAAGCAGAACGGAAACTGAGAAATGGAAAAAAATCATGAGCACTGAAAAATAACAACTTCGAAAGCTAATAGAAGAGTTGCAACAAAGATGAGGCACAGGATAGAGTATGAATCTGATCAATATTTAGATCAAACTAAATACTCAAATAAGAAAATAGAAGAAATAACAGGAACCAAGTAGTAAACACTGCTTTCCCCTTCCAATCTCCAAAATGCCAAATTGCAGATTGTTCATCAATTGTCCATTAAGCATGATTCCAAGAAGCTTTTCTGACTCAATGTTACTTGAGCACAGAAAGACAGAGGCAAACTGCAGTGACAGAGAGAAATCAAAGTAGCAAGAAATTAAAAGCCACAAAGTGAAAAGTCAGTATTAACAATGAAGAAATATATTTTACTGTTTAACATGGAAGAAAAACAGGAAAAAGGAGTTCTACAAATTAAAACAAAGAGAGAGTCTCACAAACCCCAGAAGTCATGCAAGTGCCTCTATGAACGTCAAACTTGTTGGTCCTCTGAAAGCCCCATGTCACCCCCAGTCAGGCAGGGGGAACAGGGCCAGCATCTGCTCTCCAAGGAACTGCCCCTTCCACCGCGGCTCAGAATCTCCAGCTGAGCATCATCTCACCAGTGACATCCCATGACACTCCCATCACCTCAGCATCCAAGGACACTTAGAGCAGGTAGCCTCTCTCCAGAGCTGACACTGACTACATCCAGGACAGCCTAAAACACATTATCTTGGACACATCTCAGGAACTGCTTGGGACTTCCATGACCTGAAAACTATCCTTATAGAATAAAAGCCATACACCACCAGAAGATATAAAAAAACAAACAAACAAACAAAAAACCAAAAAAACCCAAAACCAACCAAACTAACAAGAAGTTTTCTTACACTGGGAATGAGATGACTTCAAGTTCTACACTAGTCAAATATCTTAGAAAAACATCCCTCCCTTTGTTTTTTTTTTTATTATTCTTGAATTTCATTGAAACTATTCAAATAACTAAGCAGGAATGTAACTGTAGACTCTGTGCAGCCCCTTTATTAGGAAGGCCAAGAGCTCCTAGAACATAAAATTTGAGAATCTCAATAAAGGAATTAATTTCCTTAATATTCCATGTAGTAAGTAATATGAGGATGTTAGCTTCCATGGCTTTCTTAAGCTTTAAGGATATTTTAACAAGTACTTGCCCAACATAAGATTTCCCTACATACTATCAGAAAGATCTCAGTAAATACATGTCAATGGTCCATAACTCACAACAAAATCCAGCAGAATGGGATTTACATAACTAATCTTCAGCATCAGTGATCAAGCAGCTTGATAAATGAGAAAGAACCAGTCTTCAGCAGCCCAAACAGGAAAAGTTTCAGGACAAAATCATTTTAGATCACATCAAACAACATGAACCAAAATCGCTGCACATCACAAAAGCTGAAATATCTTTCTATATTTAGAAGTCTTTTAGCTATTACAGTCACTGAGTTTTTCCTTCAACTGCTTTACAATTACATCTAACAAGATAAAACTACTTTATCTTAGTGTAGCCTTCACTTTTGCTTTAGAAAGTTCACCATTCGAAAGCATACAAGTTCCTCCTTCCAATTTTTTTTCTCTGGTTACTCTGATTCATTTGGAGTAGCACTTCACCGCAGTCCATGATAACTACAACTTGGCAATACTTCTATAAAGGAAAAGTTATTTTCATTTCCTCTAAAACTGGCTGCTCATCCTCTTAAAAAGGGTCAAAGACAAAAGTAAAAATGAAAAAAAAAATCACTGAAGTTGAATTTCATAAGCAATTGAGTCTCATTTCTTCAACAGGAGATGGTAAGATTTAGGGTAATGTAATTAATAAAGTTGGACAGTTACCGAGTAAAGGACTGCCAGCAGTCCAGCTCTCATTTTACTTCTTACTAGACCTTGTTATAAAGGCACTGAGTCACTGAGCCTGTGATGCCCATACTGGTTTTTGCATCAAAGCAGAGGAAAAGGAACAACCCCAGAAGAAGAAAAGTCACCAGTCTGACCAAGGAGAGAGGGCAGGGGCTGTAGTTTACAGCTCCCGTGGTGCAGATGGTGGCATGGCTTGCAGGAGGGGGAATAGTTGCATGATGGTTTCTTTTTGAAACGGGTGGGGATTGGTGGTTTTAAATGGATGAAGAGAAATCGGTGTGAGAAAGGGGAAGAGCAGAATCATAGAATCATTTGAGTTGGAAGGGACCTTAAAGATCATTGAATTCCAATCCCCCTCCCACCAGACCAGGTTGCTCGAAGCCCCATCCAGCCTGGCCTTGAAGACCTCCAGGGATGGGGCATCCACAGCTTCTCTGCGCAACCTGTGCGAGTGTCTCACCACCCTCACAGCATAGAATTTCTTCCTCAGATCTAATCTAAATCTCCCCTTTTTCAGTTCAAAACCATTACCCCTCATCCTGTTGCTCCACTCCCTGCAAAAGAGTCCCTCCCCATCTCTCCTGTAGGTCCCCTTCAGGACGATTAAGGACAAACTCTTATCTAAGCTTGGCAAATCTAGTCGATGATTAAGACATGGTGATAATTAAAACTTCAGGGACACTATTATTAACTTAGTGTTTGAGGTACAAGAACTGGAGGTGTTGTTGCTGTCCCACTCAGCTATAATGGCTTAACAAGTGAGAGCACCTCCAGTTCCCTTTTCTTTCTGAAGGATTCATATCCCTGTACCCCACTAGCTGTGGGCCAGAGGATTTAGTTTTGTTTTAGTTTTAATTTCCAATTGAAAGACATCTAATGATGTAGCCAACGTTTGCCTGTGCTGCTTCACTCCCTGTGCATGTGTTCAGAACACCCTTCGTGAGTGTCACGTTTTGTAGGATGGAGAGACTGAAATACTTAATTCTTCATTGTGGATTCGGCACTGCTGTTAGGTCTGAGATTTAAGAGAAGGAAGAGGAAAGTGAGAAAAAGAACCTGGAGCAGTGATTAAGCGTGAGAATAAAGTGCTTTAATGAGGGAATAACAGCCAGCACAAGCTGACTCTCAGGGTTTTGTCTCCTCTTCATCTTTCCATCAGCAAGGAGAGGGACAATGAGAATTTCATCTCTAATTTCTCAGCATTTCATATCCACAGTTGTGATATTCTTCCTCAGTTCAGGTTTGGATTTTGAATGGCTTAGATTTGGACTTCTTAAACTCCAGATTAGATTTTATTTTTGGTTTCCATTACTGTATGTTTCTACTCTATACCTTGTGACCATTACTGTGTAAACGATGTGTTCTTTAAATAATTTCTGAAGGGATTAGCCAAACCATCCATTTCTTCTGTAGTTTTAGAGTTTCTAGTGTAGTGTTCTGTATATTAGGCCTATTTTTAGAAATTAATGAAATACAGTGTGCAAAATGCTGCAGTATATAACAGTCTTGAATTGCTGGACACCATATAGAAGTTTGTAAAATATCATTATTTCAGTTAATTATAGTGTTGTGTGTCTATGCAGTTATCTGAAAAAATATATATTTAAAACTATGAAAGGATTTTAGTTTAGCAAAGTATTTATTGAAGTGATCAATAAGCTGAAGAGAATTTTAATGCATGTTTAGATTTCCATTGAAAAATGGGTGCAACTTGGAAATGTGGTAGGTCCTCGTTCTTTTACATGATATGTACAAACATTGAAAACATAGGCAGTTGTGAAAATCGATCAATTTTCACTATGCATATCTTTATGCTGCCATGCTTTGGTGGTGCAATGGCTGCATCATTTTTTCACTATGGAAAGTGGCAGATGTAATTATAGGGGAAGGCACAATTACAAATTGCACGCAATTACATCCAAACAAGTAAACAAAATAAAACTACATTCAGCAAGCTAAGGAATAGCTGAAAGCCTTTTAATGGAGATGCCAAAGATGAGCTTTTGCAGCTCTACAATTTACCAGTCAAATTGTTGTCATTTAGGAGAACTTCCCCACAGAAGCTCAGACTAGAGCAAATGATTGGCAAATTGTCTCTCTAAATTATTATATACTGTGCTGATTGGTTTTCCCCTATTATTTTTTGACAAGATCTTAATATTTTAAAGTTGGGAACTTTCATATTTTTCTTCCAAACCTGAACTTTCCTATTCTACGTGTCTCATGAAGTGAGACTCATTCACTGCGTGGAGCACATCTCAGGAAATAAGTAATATTTTGAGGGTGTGATTGTAATAAAAAAGCTTTATGAGCTTTTTTTTTTTTTAAAGAAGATCACACAAAAGAGGATAAATGCTGTATCTACATTGTTCAGAAGTTTATCCCTGAAATAAGTTCTATCTTGTTGATCTAAATCAGCAGGAGAAATAAACAAAGCTGCCGAGATAAGGTCATGTTCTCAGGTATAGACAGATCCTAGGCTAAAGAAATTAAATTTTGGTTGTAAACAACTGCTAAGAATTTCTTTTTTGTCTTGTGTACAGTTCCTAGAGCTGTACACAATTATTACTGCTGGTTAGCACTGCAGGACACGCTCATCAAACGGATATGCAACTGCCTTTCACACAGCATGAACCTGCCCAGATGGAATTTCTGATGCTTTCTTGGGAAAAGGGACAGATTCCCACACTGGGCACTTCTTGGTTTAGCATTTTTTGAAAGATTGTGTCCAGTTCTGAGCTCCCCAGTTCAAAAGGACAGGGAACTGCTGGAGAAGGTACAGCAGAGGGCTACAAAGATGATGAGGGGACTAGAACATGTCTCCTATGAGGAAGGGCTGAGGGAAATGGTTCTTCTTAGTCTTAGGAGAAGACTGAGGGGTTATCTGATCAACACCTATGAATACTTCAAGGGGTTGTGTCAGGAGGATGGGGACAGTCTTTTTTCAGTAGTGCCTAGTGACAGGACAAGAGGAAATGGGCACAAATTTGAAAATGGGAAGTTCCATCTAAATATGAAGAAGAACTTCTTCCCTTTGAGGGTGGCAGAGCCCTGGAAGAGGCTGCCCAGAGAGGTGGTGGAGTCTCTATCTCAAAACCTGCCTGGACACATTCTTTTGGGTGGACCTGCTTTGGCAGGGGGTTGGACTAGATGATCTCCAGAGGTCCCTTTCAGCCCCATATCATTCTGTGATTCAAAGTTTTTGAGGGGTTTGGATAAAAGAGAGAGCTGGCAGAGGGATTCTTCCATATTCCACATTCCAAAAATGAATATTCTTCATCCTATCCAGACACTGTCAGAATATCTTCTGATATCATGGAATGCCTCCGCAGCTGCATCCTCTTGACAAAACATCCCCCCTCTCCAACAACAGCATACTTGAAGATAATTGGCTGAAATTTTCTTAGCAAATTATTATGTGACCAATTAAAACTGTTATTCTGGATAGTAATGAACTGTCAATAGATTATTTAATTCCTTTGAAATCCTGCACTTTACAAATGGAGGGAAGAATAATAACATCTTAAGGTTGTTGAACAAATAATTTCTTTCAAAAACACTAAAAAGATGCAAAAGTTTTTCTTTCTGCAAACATTTATGGAAACCAAAAGCTATTGGGGAAATGCTTAAGGGAAAAAAGCAGTAAAATGAGAGGTGGATATCAAATTTATGGAGTTAGAAAAGGTTATTGAATCCTTTTTCAGTTTATTCACCCAGAATCATATAGCAAAAATTATCTGTAGAAGTCAGGACCTGCATATAAGTGCCTGCCCTGTTCTGTGAAGAATTTTCCATTTAACTCTACTGTGTGTAAGCTCCTTTAAAGTATTCTTTAATTAAATGATACATCCAATAGAACGTATACATGGTGTATTTCTCCTGCACCTGTGTAACAAGCAACCAAGCCGTTTATATCAGTATTAGATTAACAGTCTGTGTTCAAGCTGTGGAGCATGTCACCAACTCACTGCTCTATCAACTCAGAAGAAAGAAGTAACTAGGGGTTCTTTGAGATGGCACATCTTTAAAGGCCCTTGTAATTGGGCAGTCATAGTCTCGTACATGAAATGTTTTCCTTTATGTCATTTAAGCTGAGTGGGTGAGTTACTGCAATGATTTGGATTAAAAATGCTATTGGAAGCTAAGAAAAAAACACAAGCAGCAACCAGGAACTATGGGGAGAAAACCTGCTTGCTTATATATTAAGGGAAAAAGTAGATAACTAATAAATATAGATGAAAGGAACAATCAAATCTAATAGTAAATGACCAAAGCAGGAAAACCTGTAGAATAAATAAGATAGTGAGCAAAGGAGTATTATCGAAAGCAGCAGGAGCTAAAGACTAAAGTCAAAGTATTTTAAGTGCAGGAGTGGATAAAGTAGCTGAAAGCACAGCATTTATCAGCCTGAAACAATGGCACATTTGCACCATCATGTTCTGAAGCAATTTGCCTGTAGGACAGAAAAATACCGTGTTTTGAAATCAGATGGGAATTAAAATGCAGCACCTTCTCCCGGGTTCTTGTTTTAGGTAAGATTTTGACAGTTACCAATGTCAGAAAAAGCTTCCTATCTTAGTGACTGTAATTTGTGTTAAGAAAAAATAAGGGAGAAATAAGACTTTGATGAATCTTGTGTCAGTGTGTACATGGGTATAGATTTGAATTATCTATTATTTTCTGGATAGTCTGCAGAGAAGTTGCTTCAATTTCAGTAGGATGAACTTAATTTAAAGTAAAGATGGTTAAAAATTTAAATGCATGAGAGAGTACAAATTTAAAATCAATACACACTTTAAAATGCTGTCAAAAATCTCATCTCACTATTTTTACTCATTGTCACATTAAACAATTGAGCTTAAAATTTTAGGAAATGAATAAAAAAAAGTTTTATATTTGATTTATGCATAACTTGCTGATGCCTCAAATTGGAAGCATTCACCAAATTATCCCCAAAGCCCATCCAGCTGAATCCCAGTGTTGCTTCTCCCAGGCTTCAAATTTGTATATTTCTAAAATATTCTGCAAATAATACTGGTTAAGAACAGTGTCACGTCACGTGCACAAGTTCAGCTAAGATTTATCTCATCCATTTTGCTGTGATTCCTCCCTAAATGCCCCACCATCTCTGTCCTTGGGCTGGTGTTTGCTCTCACTCCACCTCTCAGGGAACCGACACGTCTTGCTGTGGTGAAGCCAAGAATTCATCTTTAAAGAGTTTGTTTTCTTTTAGTAATTTTCTGTCTGTTTTGCTCCATGGAGACAGCAATGATTCCACCTCTCTGGTGGAATCCCAGGCTCTCTCTGCCTTAATGTTTCGGTTCAGCTCAGTTATGAGCACTTTTTAAGTGAGTAAAGGAGATCTTCCAGTCCTCTGAACAAACTTCATTGATTAACTATTAGCAGTTTTTCAGGACTAGTTTTTTTCTATTCTGGCAAATTCTTCTTTCTGCATTTGTTTAAATAGAGAGAAACCGTGTTGAAATGGTTCCTTTAGTTCCTTAAGTTAATGATATTTTGTGATTATCATGTATAACAGGTTTTACCAAATTTGGGAGGAAGGAACAGAAGTGGGGGTGCAAGAAGGATAAATATTTTATTTTGCCTTTCGTCTCTTCTTGTTAATGTGAATAGTAGCCACAGAATCTTTCTTCAATCTCAATCAAGGTTCATGTCAGACTGTTTAACCTTGCTGTGGACCTGCAGCATGACAAGCAAACAGCGTAGGGAAGGCTGAAAGCCAATTCATCCAAAAGTCCAATCTTTCACCTGGTCGGTACTTGGAGGTTCCAACTGCAAGTCAACTTAGTTTGATCTTTAGTTGAAATAAAATGTCATTATATATCAGCAATGAGACCTAACAAATAGTGCAAGAAGATATCTGCTCATCCAAGTTGCAGGAAAACCCATTAATTGTATTTTATTCACGGGGCCTTTTATTTTCTCCTTGCAAATATTCATAAAAACATAGTTTTATTCACAAAATTGTGCAAAGGAAATGGTACATACACATCTGTGAACTGATGTTCGTAGCTGGCGTGGTTGAAGAGAGGTCAAAGCTGGGAAGGAATGTCACTGGAATTCAGAAAATAGTTATCACCAAGAGATACATAAGTAGTCATATGGCTAGTGAAAAACTTAGACTTGCAAATATATCGCATATATGATTAATCTGATTTTGAATAATGACTAAATGTGATTACTATCAGGTAAAGCATTCTATATGTCTTGGATCTTTGTTCATGGGAAAGAGTCACCCCGTCATTAATTAATTCTTTCTACTTGAAAAGCAGACATGACCTAACCCATTAGAATAATGGTTCGTTATCTTTATCTACATCTATTTTATAGCCCTGTAATTGTTTTGTTTTTTGTGAAATTACTTTTGATTTATGTTGCTAAAAACAAACAAACAAAAATTAACTAATATAGCTACACAATCTCCATGTAATTATACAGAAGTTAGCTGTATTGGCCTCTTAACATCATACTTGAAAGTCTGGAATAAAGAACATCACTGCCTCACAGAGAAGTTAGAGAATGTTACTAGGTCCAAATAGAAGAAAAATTTGAATTATGGGTCTAATAAACAAATTGCTAAAAAATATATTGTGGATGTGTTGAGTAATAGTCAATTTTGCATGATGTCACATACATTTTTTTGCTTTTCCTGAATATTTGATTAATTGAATTTAATAATTTACTTATTATCTTTCCATCACCATACCCTTGAGAACCCCAATCTAATGTTTTTCCAGTTGTTAAATGGAAACCATTATATATGGAGCAAATATAAAAATATATTATATATACAGTTTAATATTCATTATTTCAGAAAAATGAGAAGGAACATATCAATATTGACATCTCTTCCTGGAATTCAGGGACTGTAATGAAAATCATCTTGAAATCTTGATCTGAACTTTGGAGATTTTATTAAATCAAGCTTTCCCATTTTTTATTATTAATTCTTGAGGATTTCTATAAATACATCCAGTTCTGGGGAATTACAGGGCCCCATAGTACAGTAAATTTTGTGAAGTGATTGTGAAGCTTGTAATTGCATTAAACCACATGAAGAGTTTTTATTTTGTGTGTGAGGTTGGTATAGAGGGGGTATATTACATAAAGATTATGAAAGAGTACCTGTTAGTTGCACTTAGATCCTTTATAATTAGTAGCAACATTTAATTGAAGACGAGAGCTGTGGTGGAGTTCTTCAGCTGTGTTCAGTCTTGTCTCTGTGTTCCACGGGTGGACGAGAATGATTTGGCCACTAATTGTGTATGTTGTTTCAAACTGGGAACGTGTCATTTTAAACTTCATTTAAATGGTTCTGCATCCCTAGAATAATGAAGCAGCCCGTGGCTCAGGTGCCGTGTGGAGGATTCCCAGCTGGGACTTTACAGGCCACCCAGCCTGTCTCCCCATATTCCTCCTGAGCTCGAGTCTGAAAGTGGTTTATTTGGCACAAATAATCAGCGTCAGAGCTAATACACATTGTGTGCTCCTCTAACGTAGTGCTGTTACTGAGAACTGTGTGTGAAGCTTCAGGCTTTTGCCTTTTAGTGAAATAATTACCTGTTTCAGGAATAGTGTTATTGACAAGTGCATCATCTCAAACATCTCATTTCTGAAACCCTACATACTTGGTGAATCAGGGGGTTTAGGAGCAAGTTCTTTCCAATGAGGGTGGTGGAGCACTGGAACAGGTTGCCCA
>JAOXNG010000064.1:5677855-5691688 GCA_028566535.1 Scolopax minor
ATGAAAGGTTGAGCTTCTCCAAGAGCTTCTCCAAGAGCTTTCCTGCCAGGAGCTGTGTGATTAACAGTTGTGCTGTGGGGTGCACAACTCTGTGAGGCACAAATGCTTCTCAGGCACACTGTGTTGCGATGAACATGCAGTTTACGCATTAATACTTTATACTTGAATTACTGAAATTCTGTAGATGTTTTTTGGGAAAAATTCATGATTCCAGATAAGCTACAATTCCTAAAAATATGTCTGTAAAATTTCAGTTGCTGTTCCTAGGACATCTCTTAAATTACTGAGAATTTTTACATAAATATTAAAACCAACAAACAAACAAAAAGCATGTCTTTGAAATGTAATTACAATTGTAAAAATTTTCTTTAAAAAAAATAGAACGGCATAATGCACATGCCATGAGTAGCCAGCTTGTATCAGAACTTGTAAAAAGGGAAACCAATGAACTGTTTTTCCCTTTTCTAATTTGTCCTAGTATTGGGGAAATGCAGTTCTTAAAAACACAGATAGCAATAAGTGATCCTAGACTAAAAAGAACTAATTTCAAATACTGAATAGTTATTTCACAGCTACTCACTCTGAATGTACTCTGATGTATGATTTTAATCTAAATCTAAAATCTAATCTTACAATCTAAAAATGTATATAGAAGATTAATTGTGGTTCCACTGTAATAACTTAGCAATATAATCCTATACATGTACATTATATATATATATGTGTGTGTGTGTGTGTGTATGTGCACACACACTTTTTGTGTTTGCATGCCTAAGAACAATATTTTATGGAGAGTTTTGAAGGCAAAAAGGGAATTTTCTGTCCAGCTCAGATTCCCTTTCAATTGGAACCACACGCCAGGCTCCTCTCCCTGCCACTGCTCCATGTGCAATACGTGGGTGACGGTGGTGCCCCACATGAACTGGATGGTAGGCTGACATTCTTGTGCCCTCCTCAAAGATCTGGGGACAATTCTGCTCTCACAGATATCACTGTAATAAGCTAAAAGGAAATATGGTATGTCCTTCTGAGTTATCAACTGATCGACCAGTATCATGTACTGCTAGCCAATTTTTAAACTTTTTTTCTTGTTAAGAAATGTGCCAATTTACTCTACTCATGTCAGCTTGGGTATAGTAAGGAAAACAGTTCCCAGATGACCAAATCTGCTACATGTACAAATCCACATATTTGTTCAGCTAATTGCTTTCAGAAATAACAATGTATTGCTAAGCAAACTAACAAAATTATACAGATGCAACTACAACATAACATCGAATTACAACTACATGCCAGCTGACACTGTTTCATTAGAAGTAATGGCACTATAGGAAACAGAAAGCTAACACAAATCAAGGCAATGTAATCTGGAATGATGAGATACAAATTGAAGGAAGAAACATTATTCTATTTATTTATTTAACCATCTTCTATTTGACATTGTTTTGTGATCCAAGCCAATTACTCTTTCTAGTACAAAAATCTCAGCAGAGCTTAAGGCAAGTGTAGGTGCTTAACAAATAACAGCAGCCAACTCAAAGCGCAGAGTTGAACAGAACGCAGTGAAGGTAAAGCTATCTGCAACTTATTTCCCACATTAAATTAGTGAAGTAACAGGTTTCTAACATGTATTTATAAATTAGGTCTCAAATTTATCCACTACTTTCACTATAACATGCATGTGCAGTAGAGACAACAGAATTCACCTTGAGCACTGTATGCACAGTATCTATCAAGGTACTAAAATAACCATCGTCATCAGTGAAATAAAATCCGTCATGTTTGAGTGAAAAGACTAATATTTTGGGCTACTCAGATTGCAATAAACTGAAGAAGGTTTCCGCTATTTGAAAAAATTTTCATATTTCAGTAGATTCAATCAGACAGATGATAGCACTGAAACTGTCTAATGAATTAGTTAGTGTTTGTAAAGTACTTTGAAGATGAAAAGTCTTAATGGTATATATGTGCCAAGTATTATTACAATTACAGATAGAATGTAATACTTGATAAGACATCATCCTATGGGAATTTGCAGAAGCTGTATTTTGTAGCGAAAGTAATTTCCCATTACATTAAAAAGTTGTTGCAGAAAAGTTTGCCTGCGAGTATTCAGTATTATGAATAGCAAACTGCAGCACTGGATTCAGGAGAAAAGCTTCCCCGTGTTACTCTGAGAGCTCTGCTTCCACTTGGGCAGCAATCAGCAAGCTGCAAAGGAAGGGTAGCTCAACCCTTTTTAGATATGAGCCCAGTTCTTTAGTACTGCAGGTGTTTCAGGTTGCAGACTGAATGTGCTGGCATTCTGTAATTATAATAGGAAGAATTTATAAGACCCTGGTGTGCAACTCGTTTTTAACATGCAAATTCCCTGTTTTCAGCGTTTCAACTTTCAAAGGCTCGTGGCAGTTTAAAAGCAATCCTCTTATAAGTGTATAAATTGCAATGATTATAGGAACAAGTTGTAATTGTTTCTAGTAAGTTTTTAGGAGTCTTTGATGTTATGATTAGTGTTTTGTATGTTAATATATTGATATGGGTGCTTATTTGCCTGGATGCTTATATGCTGAAATGGTCACTAGGTTGCCTCAGCAAACAAATCTTTGATCTCAGTAGGTCTGTTTGGTTAGAAATAAAACCTAAAAGAAATTAAAAAAAGAACAGTGCATGTTCTGAAGTATTCACAAAGTGCTAAGATTGATGATTGAAATACAAGGAAGGAATAACTTGAACAGGTTGCCCAGGGAGGTGGTTGAGGCCCCTTCCCTGGAGACATTCAAGGTGAGGCTCGACGAGGTCCTGGGTAACCTGGTCTAGTTGGGGCTGTCCCTGTGACTGCAGGGGGGTTGGACTAGATGACCTTTGGAGGTCCCTTCTGGCCTGGACAATTGTGTGATTCTACGATTTTTTAAATACTTTGTTTGAAGCAAATGCAAGTAAAAAGTCCATACAGGTTTTTAGACTTTGTCTTTAACAATTACTGACCTTGTGCAATGGAAATGGTTATACCAAAAGAAGGATGAGGAAGCTCTTTTTCAGAAAGTAAAGACTGGGTAGCACATTATGAGCCAGAATGTTTTTTTTTTTTCCTTATAACTTCTGTTGAAACCAAAAAGCCAATGAAAAACACTAAAAAATACATCAGATTTGCTTTGAGCATTATTCTTCATTGAGGACTTGCTTTTGAGGAGATTTTATTCTTAGAGTCTACTGTTTAAGAGGGTAGTTACCAAATTTTGTCAAGGAGAAATCTTAATTAGATATTGGTGGAGGTCAACTTTTTTAATATCTCAGCTCTACTAGTCAGAAGACTTATTAAGGTCTGCCTTGGGCATAGTTATAAGGTTGCCATATTAAGCCCAAATCTTGGATACCTCAAGTTGTTAACACGTCAGTTATTCTCGATCAATAGACTTTATTGCTCAGATTGTTGATGATTCTCAACAGATCTCATGTTCAAAACTAGAATCGTAGGGACAGGTCCTGGGGCTTCTGCTGCAATCCAATGTGACAATATATGGTAAAAGATACAATTAATGGTATAGTTCAGAAAGTTAAATTAGAATTTAAAAGTTCATGTGGACAGATTTCCAGAACTGCCACAGGAAAATCTAAGCCCGCACCAAAAATAAGTCATATGGAAAAAAAAAAGCACAAAAAAACCCAAAAAAGAATGAAGAAAATGCCAGCTGGAATTAATCAGTGTAATACTGCTGAGTTCACAATACTACAAGTAGTTATTTTTATATTACCAGCTGAGGATACAGGCTGTCACCAAAAAATGACAATTCTTATTCACAGTGATAGAGATAATTTCTTTTATTGAAAGCTCTACTTTTGTACAGTCCTTGTTCAATAAGCATTATGCAAAATCAAAATGATTTTAGCACTGGTTCCAGCACCCAAAAAACCCCAAACGCTAAACTGGGCAAAGCAGCATTTGGCCCATCCTGAAGTTTTCTGAAGTGGCAGGTGAGTGTTTTTCAGAGAACTCTTCAAATGCATGTTCCTCAATATTTCATATAGTTGTATAAATTAATCTGGATTAAATGATATAGGATTACAAACTTCCAGTGCTGAATAATTATTGCATTGTTACTATCTTATATTTTTATTGTGTTTTAACTCTTTATATTAGGAGTTCAGAAGAAAAAAATACAACTTAATATAAAATCCTATGTTAGTATAAATTAAATATTTTTGGTTTTCATGTGTACTAAGTATATGTAGCCTATGCTTTGGAATGTGATAACACATAAAATACCTAATCTTTATTCATACTCTTTTAGTTAATGCTCAAACACCTTGTAAGGTTCATATTGATTCCCACACCTTTTTTATTATCATATATGAATATGAAAGCTTCACAAAGGTAAAATTAATGTCTGCTCTAATAAATTACCATAGAATTTAGTAAAATATACTAAACAAACATTTGCTGTAAACCACCCAAAACACATAGATAACAAAGTTCTTTTATATTATATTTTATTAATAATTTGTCTCCCAGTATCTCATCTAGTAAATGGTTAACAACTCCTTAATATTGATTTTTGTAGCAGTTATGTATTTTAGCATGCTTATTAGAGGCAGTTCTTGACATTATTAGTGGACACATTTCCATCAACAAAGCCAAAGAATATAGAAAACAATAATTTTACATTATGATCATGTGGTTTGTTAACAACTGCCAATAACATGTCATTATTCTGCATTCCTATGTATTAAATATTTGGAATGGGTGCTGTATAGTTGTAATTATTCTCTCTCTCTATAAATACATATATCAGAACAATGCATGGGGAACCGTTGTGTTATTCTGTTGTACTAAGTCCTGGATATGCAAGGCAGATATTTAGATCATGTGTTTGGCCAAAAGCTGAAGACTTGCTTCAGAAACTCAGCTGAATAGCTAGCTTTTTCTTGATATTATTAAAAAAAAAAAGGCATTCTGAAAATTTCATTAACGTTCTTCATAGGAAATGTTTGAAGAAGAGAATAGCATTTTTAAAGATTTAATTGCAAACAACTCAGTTGGTCACCGAGCTGACTCTGTTAAAATACCCTGTTGCTAGTGATGCTGATAGTGCTGTGTGAATAAGTCACGCTCTGTGCACCAGGAAAATAAGTTGTGATGGGAAGCCTGGGGTGTGTGACCACTGCAAGGAACGTTTCGATGAACAGGGCACACAGCTCCACAGGAGTGGAAGCTTCTAATAATGCTTAAGAACTAAGGGAGTATGAGTATTCAGTACCTGGAACTATTCTCATTTCTTTCTCTAAATTTAACATTCTTACATTAATTCATTATATCATGATCTCTGAGAGATATATTCAGGCCCGCGCCTATTCCTGGGCAAGTAAAAATATGAGCATATCTGCAGTGTGAAATGGTAATGTATGTGAAATTTCAAGGAAATAGTAGTAAATACAATGACATTCCCGTCTCATCATCTTTTATTTCAGGCACATATGCATTTTTGCTGGTGAATGTAATGCATAAATTCAGGAGGGGTTGTGGCAATATGAAATAAAAAATGTTTTATTATGTACGGTTGTTTCACATTATGTGTTTCAATGTCCTTCAGAGGAGAAGGGGGTGCAGAGTTCACTGAAACTGAAACTCACAGCATATAATAGTGAGAAGACATCCATGTTTGGTCATTTTGTATTCTTTGTTATTTTTTGACTAATTAAAGAACGCTTTAGAGAGGCTGCATAAGCAAGGGATCAAAATATATATACTAAACCCTCCCCTAAAGTGTGAGATGGGGCTGGGGCTGTTCAGCTTTCTGAGATTCACCAAATAATTTCATCCCCATCCAGTCATGCTGAATGGGGAGTTGGTGCCCATCACCTATTTCGAGGCTTGATAAGCCTTAAATAAAGTTTACCATTGCCAAAACTAGACCCAAGCTTGAATAGTTCTGGTGGAGGAGTGATCCGAAACCACTCTTGAGAATTAAGTTTCTTTTTTTTAACACAGTTTTTCGGGTTTCTTTTGAGAGCCAGGTCTTTATCTCAGTTGCATTTTCAGCCACTTTTAAAGCTCAGCCATGCAATGAGCTGAAAAGTCTTCTGCCACAGGAGACTCACTGAGTTATTACCAGCTGAACTATTTGGCTCTAGGTCTCTCCTTCCCGTGGCTCATCCCAGTCCCATATGGGGTCGCCAGGGACATCTCTTTGATACAGGACTGGGACTGGTTCTGGCTGTGGTCAGTTAAAGTAGGTGTGGTATGGCTACAGCTTGCCCCAGCCTCTGATTCTGTGGTCTTTTGAAGGTTAAAATACCTCATTTTGTTCTGAAGGCGTTATGGATTAGATGGAGTAGCCTGGCCTTGAGCAGGTAAAGGATTAGATATATCCTTAAGATAATTTTGAGAGAATTACAATCACTGTGAATCTAAGAAAGGATTTTTTGTAGGGCTGCAGAGGTCATCTGTGCAGTCTTATAAATCAGTATATATATGTATGTATATATATATCTATGGCAAAAAAATTGAAGGTGATACAACAAACTTGATTTTTGGTCTGTCTCTGAATTAGAGCTGTAGAACATTAGAACTTTTAGAAAATATAGAAATGTCCTTTTTTACTTAACAAACGTAAAGGATAAGTTATTATGAATAGCTGCTGGAATAGTTATGCTAAAGTTCTGGATATCCCAGTCAGAAAACATTAAAAGAATGCTGAAAACAAAATGCAAATACTCTGCATACCTTTGGCTTATGCCAATTTATCATAAAATGCAACATTTTGGGAACAATTACGGAGAAGCAAAACAGATGTGGAATTTAGAGGCCCAGATAAGAGCCCAGTGAAGGCACTAATTGCCCACTGATGCTCTGGCTTTAAAGCTGAAGTCTATTTTGCATTATAGTGCAATAGCTGTCACATGGGTGAGGAGTGTGTTATATTATGCAGTGGGAATACTGCAGCCAGTTTAGCCATCCTGCTTGACAAGGCCAAATTGTAACAGCAGTTATAGTCTGTATGTACACTTCTCCAATGGACACATTCATCATATACATTGGGGTCTCATTGAGTAGACTTCTGTCACAGCCTTGAGATGGTTTGTGCTCTGTATTTCTTTGGTTTGAGGATAGACAAGGCAGGGCTTTGGGAAGGGGATGTTGTAGGGATTCCCTGGAAGTCTACTTGCACTAACACCCTGAAGTGCAAAGAGTTGAGCAGCTTCTTGAGGAGCTCCTCATTCTAGATGCTCTTCCTGATTACCTACCCATAGGATCTGGCCAGTGTGCTGGCTCTGTGACATGCAGGAGTCACTGGACCAGGGCTCGGCAGAGCTCAGGATGTTGGTCTTCCTGGCTCTGATTCCCAGCAGCTCCCCACTGAAGATGGACTTGCATGAAAAATAGGCCTGTATCTTTTCCTATCTGAAATAGTGATTATTCAGATTGCTTGTACCATCTCACATTGAAATTAATCATAATTGCAAGACTGCAACATCCATTAAGGCTTGCTATTTGGAGAGTCATTATACATAAGGAGATTACCTGGTTGTCTACCTCTCTGCGTACTTGGCACCGTCGACAAGATGAGCTTGGTCGTACAGGAGAATCTGCATTCCCATTCAGAAGACTAAATATCTTATGAAAATAACTTCAAATTTTTGTTTGGTATATTAACTAGATGTAACCCAACATCTTTCAGTAGGTTAATTAAGATTAAGAAAATCTAGTAGAGATCCCAGAGGTTACTCGAGATATTTTTTTTTTTAATTAAAACTGGTATTTTGATTGAACATAACAGAATCCTTCCAGGTCTTCAGATTATTTGGATCTTTGTTAACTGTGATCTGAACCACAATTTAATCAAAGAAATATGCAAAGTCAAACTCTGGATCATTTAGTATTAAAAAAAAAAACAACGCAGAACACACATACAGAAGATTTGGCCAAATAATTGTTATGTTTGTTGCAGCCTGCATAATCAGAGTATTATTTTTCTGTTTAGGGTTTCCGAATGAATTTTTATCATAAAGCAAAGATAAATGCTGCTATTACCGAATCATGTTTTTTTCTGGCACTTCTACAGCTGGAACACTGGGAAATTTTAAGTAGTGTTTACCAGAGGGGAAAATAACAATTTCAGAATTTTATGGAAACTTTAGGCCTTTCAAGAGTGAGGCAAAATTATAAAACTGGAAGTTATGGAGCTACATTTAGCATTTAGATCCTAGTCTTCTTTTTTTTTTCTTTCTTCCTTCCCTTTTTTTTTTTTTTCTTTTTTTTTTTCATTCTCATGAAGTTGTGTAACAAGGTAACAAAGAAAACATAAATTAGTCTTGAATTAGAAAGGTTCCCAGCATTTTCTCATGAGACTGTTTCTGGAAGTAGTGCACACCTGCAAAAGAAATCCCTGTAAACTCATTTGGTCTATTCTGACAAGCTTTATATCAATCATCCTTTAAGACACTGATGTGCAAAAGTGTCACATCAGGTTACTGAATCCTTGAATCCCCAGGAAATCTCGCAGTGCTCCTGAGGTACCAGTGGGGCTGCTGAAACCATCAGGAAACATTTGAAACGATTCCCTCTGCAAGCACTCTGCTTCTGCATCAGGCTTTTTACTTGTGGTTATAAGAGAGAAAAGAGAAAAAAGTGTAGGTACTAAAATAAGATGATTGTAGGTATTTTTGCTTTGGAACAGAGCTGCTAGTAACTACATTTGTCTGGGAAAAGGCTTATTTTGCTTTTTTTGATTTTATTGTATCTCCTTATTTTACCATCCAAATATCCATTTTCTTGTATATTACTCTCTTTCCAATCTTTTTGCCTTAATAGAACATGATGTGGCTCATTGAAATTAGTCAAGGTCATTTAGTCTATTCTGCTGTCAAGGCAAAGAAGTCTTGGGCTCCGTGATTTAATAACTTTCTATCACAAAATCCCGTTGCAGCAAAGCAAATGAAAGGTGTCTGAGAAGGGGATAGACGTTTGAGTGACGTGATTTCATCCCACCTTTTATGGGCTTTTGCTAAAAGAGGCCAGAACATACAAATGAACACCATTGTTAAGCTATCAGCATCATCAGTGTGGCAAATTAAGTGTAGAATTTAAATGTTTGACCATATTTGATAATAATATATGATAAAAGATCATTATATAGTACATAGTTTGTATGGAGTGTTGTAATCTTGTCCACTGAAGGAACGATGTATGTCTTGTCTTCTCACAATCATTATTTCCATTTCAAGTTGCAATATACATTTACCTGAAAGAAAATGTTCAATAATATTCCTTACTGGCAAAAATCAGGTGTTGGTCAGTTATGGCCTCCCTGAATACAAATACTGATTATTTTCCTTATCTAGCAGACATGTTAAATACTTTCCAGGTTTACACTGGGAAATGCAGTGTTGAATGGTTGCACCATGGAGTTCATTTTAATCTTCCTTATGAGAGAGGAAAGTAAAGATTTTAACTCGAATATTGCAGTTTTTCTATGATTCTATTGCCTAGTGAAATGCCCAAAGTGTAGGAAACATGCTAATATGTGATATTTTAAACAAGATTATGGTAGTCAAGAGGGCCGGGTAGTCATGGTGGTAGTTAACTGGCTTGTGTTAAGGGCTACACAACCTGGTGTAAACAGCTACAGTCGGTGTCAAAGGGGGTGCGATGGAATGATCTGAGAAAGCTTTGTTCTACTTTCCAGGGATTTAGGTTAAATGGTATTTATTGTTGCCTGCTGTTGTTGTTGCCTGCTGTTACCGTTTTGAGGCTGCCCTCTATTGAGAAAAGAAAACAAACATTCCAACTCTTACTATGAGCGACTCCTTTTCAGTTTTATTCAACGATTTTTATCTTCTTTCTGTTGATTAGCATATATAGTTATTACCTGATTATTTTTTCCTGTTACAGCTTATAAAACTCTTTAAGGAATTGTCTTATGTAAGAAATGTAAGATGTTTTCTGTACAAATAAATTTCAAAGTACTTTTATGAAGATATCTACCCTGGGTAGGATCTCTATGTCAGGATTCCAGGTGTATTCACATGGCAAAACAACTGACACTCGGAAACCCACCCTGCAAACAGGAATCAGGAACTAACTGCCTGTTAGTTCACATCAGAATATATCATAACTGCATTTTCCATATATAGGCGTTGGAGACAGCTTTTCAGTGAGGAGAAACTACGGCCTGACACCAAAATGCTTACAAAACACAAATAACCTTGAGGTGGAGGGACAATCGATAGCACAAGGTTTATCTTCAGCTGTTGTCTCTGATTTTCGGGGTGCGAGGGGTAGCTCAGACATACTGAAATCTTATTTAGAAGGAGTAATGCTTTTTTCAGTTTCCTTTTGAGCATTTTTTCCTTTTGCAGGATATACAGGAACTTTAAAATTTACAATAAAAATAGCTTAATAATTGAATTAATACTTCTTCCACTAACTAATAGTAAAATTATATCTGATGAGGAAAAATGCATCCGAGTCTTCTGTCTGCCAATAGAACGTGTTATTATTAAATTTCTGTGGCCTCTTATTCTAGTGACATTATTTGCCTATTACTCATATCAACAGAGTTTTAAAATAATTGGGCAACCTGGTGTTTGAAGTGAGGAAGAAAATTAAGTGAAAGGCACGTGCGCTGAAAAACGTGGCTTGTTCCTTCTAAAGCTCTTCATAAAGTCGACCTAAATTTACAGAACGGTATCAAGCTGAAGACAGAAAAGAAGAAAGAAAAGAGCAAATTCCGGGGCCAGCATCACATAATTTGTCAGAAGTGCAGTTGTCAGTTTTCTGCCCCAGGAGTCCTCAGCCAAGGTAAATTATGAGACTTGGTTTTAAGTTCTTTCACTCTCTGCCTGAAGGGATTTGACTTCCCAACTCCTTATCTTCCCAAGGTGAATAAACAAACCAGCAAACAAGATGTTCTACGTGGGGGATGCTTCAGCTCCTTATGGTGCTCTTCTCTGTGGAATAAACAGTTAAACATTTATTAGAGCCAATACTTGAAGCTCCAGGAGTGTTCATTTCAACTCTTATGGCAAAGAGTCATTTCTGGTCTCTCTTGTTCTCATCTCAGAAATTAGTTGTGTATTGTTAACGGAATTCTGGGATTAGGGTGGTCCTGCCTTGAATACATATGCTTCTAACAAAAAAATCCACCTTCCTGCCTATATATATATGGCATACACTGTATCCTGCCTTTTTGCACAGTATAATTCATAGCTGAAGAGAACTCATATTTTTTTCTTCTTGACAAGGACCTTAACTTCTTACCACATCCCACTTCTTGCATTTTGCAATTTTAAGCTCATGAAACTGTAAAATCAAAAAGTCTAAATCATTTTCAAATTGTGTAATGTAGTTAAAAAGTTAAAAGTTTCATTTCTTAGACTATGATAAACAAGTCAAGATGTCAGCAGTGATTTTAAGTGAGATTGATAGTAGTCAGTGGTGTGAAGAAGTTTGCTTTGACACTTTGAGAAATAACTTTTGGTCTTCCACTCAGAAGCAAGAAGATGCACAGAACATAGAAAAACTGATTTTCAGAATTTATTATATCCTCTCTGGAAGGTTTCAGTTATCTTTTCTCCACAAAAAATCTGTGTCAAGAAAGTATAACTTAGTCTTTAACTCACAGGAGTAACGCCTATAATTTGAGTTATCTGTAAAATGTACAGATTAAAATACTGAGAGATGAAATGCAAAGAGGTAAAAATGGCACGAGAAAGAAAGGAAAAGAAAAGGTGCCATGGGAAAGTACAGGCAGTAAAAAGCAAGTAAAAAGAATCACTGGAAGCAATCAAGTAAGAACAAAAAGTGGGAAAATACAGAGACAAGTCAATAAAGAGGTTGAGTATAATCCGTTATAACTAGGGCTAGTGAAACAGACCTTTTTTATGTCAGTGCTCTCTGGAAATATGTCCATCAAAGAGTGGGAACGTGTTTCCATTGCACTTGACTCAAATAAGAAAAGAAGAGTTTGCCAGGAGACTCCCCAGTCTAAGAATATTTTCTCTGTTGGGAAAGCCGGTGTATTGAAAGCATCAGTGCTCTGCACACAATAGTATCAATCCTTACGGCTCACCATCATTTTTTCTTCACTTGAAACTGTGTAGTTCAGAGAATTTTCAGATGATTTAAAAGGATACTGATACAAGCTTCAGTACTTTTTGCTAAATAAGTGTATTAGAATTTTAATGCATGTGAAGAACATATATACTGGTGGCATTTAGTAGTATACACAAATTAATATTTTCTACTAATATTGTCTTTTAAATCCCACACACTTTACCAAGTAAAAACAGACCTAATTTACTGTTCTGTGTGCAGATGATGTCCTCTCAAGTTAACAAGTTCATGAACAACTTCTTAAGTGTGAAGACACTTGTTAAAAAACTTTTAAAATAAGTAGTGTGTGCAAGAATATTAATTAAAAAAAAAAATTAGGATGAGATTTGAATCCTACTAGAATTCAAATCCTACTAGAATCCTGCTATAGTTGTATTGGCTGCTCTCTGAGCATCTCTATTTAGTTGTGGGATATCATGTGGTAGAACATACTACAAAATCAAACTTTCTGAGATTATATTTAGCATCCTCTAAAATAATTTTTGTCCATCCAGTCATTCTTAAAATCCATTCACATGTAGCAAAGTATTAAAAATGCTGTTTGGAAGATAAGATACCTTATATGTGGGATGGATTAATGGAGCAATGGACCATTGTCAGCCTTTCCATTTTCTTGAAGTGATGACCACTATGATTAAAAAAGAGGAGGAATTAATAGCAGACCAGATTGTGATTCCAAAAATAGGTTTATCTGATGTACAGAGACACTTTTCTGACCCCTTCATGTTGCAGCTTGGTTTCCATACTTGTGTGGAGGTTCCATAAGAGCTGATGTCACATTCCCAGAGACAGAATAGCCAGAGAGAAAATGTCTCTGTTTTAAAATAAAATACTCATTTATAGTAATTTAAGCCCCAAACACATCTCTTCGCCCTGCTATAGAAGGTCAAAATCCTCACTCATTAAGACCTATATGTGGTCTTTTAAACAAATGCACGTTTTAATTACCAGCAGGCAATTCAGCACAATTTGTTGCTGTCTAAGGTACTTTTTATTTTCTAATGGTCTTGCATATTTGATAGCCTCTTTCAAAATTATCCATCAGATGTAGGACCTACTGCTTTAATTGACTTTTTCTTTCTTTTAATGATGTGCATCACCTAGAATTTTAGCAGAGGTGAATCCAGCTACATGTGGAAAAGGCAGCACTTTGTATCACTCCTGTACACTTGTATCACAACTGTAAAGGTGACAGGAACCAGAATAGGGACATTGGAGCTGTGACCCATGTGCTTTTGTCCAAGGGGATTTATAAGACAGAATGTCCCCTCTTCTGAAGGGCAGGAGCTGTTGGTTGCTCTGCCCTCTTTTGCTGGGAATCTGTAACCCACTCTGCCTATTCAGAAACTTTTCCTTGCAGCGTTGTTTTTTTTCATAGAATCATAGAATCCTTTGAGTTGAAAGGGACCTTAAAGGTCATCGAGTTCTAGTCGCCCTGCCATGGGCAGGGACACCTCCCACTAGAGCAGGTTGCTCAAAGCCTCATCCAGCCTGGCCTTGAACACCTCCAGGGATAAGGCATCCACGACTTCCCTGGGCAACCTGTTCCAGTGCCTCACCACCCTCACTGTAAAGAATTTCTTCCTGACATCTAATCTCAATCTCCCCTCTTCCAATTTAAAACCATTGTCCCTTGTCCTGTCACTACACTTCCTGACAGAGTCCCTCTCCAGCTGTCCTATAGGCTCCCTTCAGTTATTGATAGGCTGTTATAAGGTCTC
>JAOXNG010000064.1:5714893-5726903 GCA_028566535.1 Scolopax minor
GCGTATTACTCCATAGGGAATTAGGGTTTGGGCAGTAGCATTGTCTATTTTTATGGTAGATTTTGTCATAAAGCCAAAACTTGCAAACTATAAAATGCTATTATTTTCAGCATGCATAATATATATTTTATCTTAACCAAGAAATCAATAAATTAACATTTTTTGTCTTTTTTCTTTTTTTTTTTTAATTTAAAGAGTGGAGTCAACACTCTGCAGCTGGGTCTGGCCAGAGACAGTTCTACAGAGTCTTAATTTTCATTTATCGAGAGGAAATTCTCACTCGCAGCTGGTGGTCACAATATAGGTTAGGGTTTGGGGTTTTTTTATTCACACATCTTTCATACATTTCAAAGGTTTTAGCATGAAACAGAAAATAATTATTGCTTAATATAACAAACACACTGGTGAAGCAGGTTATGCACTGTCACCACCATTAGCTTTTTTAATATGGCTGGGTTCAAAAGCTCTGACTTTAAATTACAAGCAGCCTTGCCTTGCTCTGGCAGCAATCTCACCCTCTCCTTCAGATCCACTTCCACTTGCCAATACCTTCCTTTGATGTGGTGTGGAAAAAAAGATGGAAATTTCTATTGTTAGTGCGTAAGAATCCTTTAAAATTATGTTGGTCCTATTGAGATTTTTAACTTTGCAGAAATTCAAGAAGAATGATTTACTTGCTTGAGAGACGTAGTTAATTAGGTTTTCCTGCCTGACCTAAGTGGGTTGAACTGTGGGATTGCTGATATAAACAAGTCACTGCATAACCCATAAAGGTTACTTAAATTGATGGTCAGGAAATAAAACAAATGAAAAAAATTATGCAGATAAGTTAATAATACACGAAGGATTGATATTGATTAGCATATATAAAAATGAGTTCCTCATATAAAATAGATAACATAATACATCAGTAAATATAGGTAAGAATGATTTGGATACAGTTATTAAGATGAACAAGTAATAACTGCTCCCTTGGAGTGTATCCTAAGTGAAATTTGGAGTTTTTTTGGACCTGGATGGAAGTTTACAGAATGGCCCAAGGCTCATTCATACCCTTGATAAATGAACCAAAAGCCTGAAAAGTTTCTTCCTTCTTTACTAAATGCTTAAGTACAGACTCATAGAAATATTTCTTTAGTTATTTTCCTATGTCAGGTTTTGGCTGGAGCGGTTCAGTTTCTCTTTATTGAACAAGTGTTGTCCCAAACTGGAAAGTGTCCTAAAACTGGACTTGGCTATCTGAAGGGAAGCACCACTTTCTAGGGGTTTCTTTTCTCTCGGCCCTTACTAAGGCTTCTATTTCAGGTTTGCACCATTTTTTTCCTTCTTTACCATTTTCTGCCAGCTAAAACACTCAGCAGGCAATGTTCGGTGCTGCATTCCTTCTCCAGATCCACAAGAACTTTAGCTGCTGATATTCCCTCAGGCTGTCTCAGCGTGTCTGATCTGATAACTATTAAGTTTCAGCAAATACCCACTATTCCTGTACATAATTGCATTACTAACATTATTATTACTTTGCAATAAGCAAAGAAAAACAGAGGTCCAGAGGTAAACATCACTCACAGGCTGGTGCTTCCAAGTTGCGTGACCTCTTTTTCTCGGAATAGGAAAGTGACTTTCAGCTGCTGCATGTTTGATGTTTGATGCTTGGTCTGCAGTAAAACTACTGTTCTTCTTAATAGTTGTGGTGCGTTGGGCTTTGGGGCCATTTTCTCCACATTTTTTACTCAGCACATAGTTAACTTATTCCTACAATTAAAAAACAACAAACCTGTAGGTGCAGAAAAGGGATTAGTCGTATTCCTGGTAGTAATATTGATCAGTAGTTCATAAACCTGGCAGAGCCACTGGTTTGACATATTTGCTGGCCACTGGCTGTCAGAACCTGGAAGATGAACCAGAGGAAAGATGCCTCTGCACATCTCTCCTTGGGAGTGCATTTCCCTAAGCATTTGCTTCTGGCAATTTTCAGAAGCAGGACACTGAGCTGATGGATTTTGTGACTGAGCCAATATGGTATTACATATGTCTCCCAGAGCTACTTTCCTCAGTTTTTTCACTCCTTTTTTGTTTTTCTTATTTTACAAACTGATGATATGTGTTCAGGAATGTCACAGAGTAGATGAGAACCTTCTCTTCCCCTGGACATCTCAGCCATCAGGATATATTGGGGACTATTGCAAACAGCTTATTTTCCCTGCCTTGGTAGATACTTCCTCTCGTGGTTATCACTGCAAATTCCATGACAAATTTCACAGGAGCTATAAAACAGGTAATTTCTGGTTTATCCTAGAAGCAGTGAATCTGTTATGTCAAGAAGGCAAGCCTCCCAAGGTCCTCTATCAGCTTGGATGGAGTTTCTTCTTTCTATCTGCTTTTAGCTTTCAACTGTGCCTTTACCCATCTCGACAAATGGCTGGAAAGAAATTTTGTGCAAAGACAAGACACTAAACTGAGATAACTGATAGAGGTTCTAAGTTGTTTAGCACCATTGGTGGGTGGCTAGAAATAGGGTTTGGGTGGGTTTTTTTCTGTCAATATTCCAGATGTTACCAAATAAGCACTCTGCAGTCTTCCCAGTTATCTCTCAGGTGCTTAGGTCCTTGCTGCGGTTCTTTTCTATTAAGAAATTGCAAGTTTCCTTTAGCTTCCCTATCCTTTTACTATGAAAAATATTTTTGTCAGTAGTAATTGCATTACTAGTCACTTTGTCCTGATTTGTCTTACCATTGTGAGACAAATGGACTTCATAATCTGTCTAGACGCTGTGGTTGTTACTTTAACAGATGTTTCATCTCCAAAAGCAAGACATCCCTCAGCTGTTTTCAAGAAAGCTTTCAGACACTGCTTTAATTCATTTTTATATGTCCGGCCCTTGTTTTAAATCATATTTTTCATTTCTGAGACATCAGTGAGCTATGGAAGTGCCTACACTGTTTGTTCCATCATGTATCATCGGGAGGACCAATTCCTACCTACTTCCCTTGGAAATTGAATTCCTTATGTAACATTTCCAGAACCTGGAGGTGTTCAAGGCCAGGCTGGATGAGGCTTTGAGCAACCTGGTGTAGTGGGAGGTGTCCCTGCCCATGGCAGGGGGCTTGGAACTCGATGACCTTTAAGGTCCCTTCCAACTCTAACCATTCTCTGATTCTATGTCTCTGTGATTTGCATTGCACCGTCTTCTTTGAAGCAGTTAAGCAAATTCAGGGTCTTGCAGCTTGTTTCAAGTAGGAATAAAAAAAATGATGTTATAAGTAATTATTTTTTTTTTTTTTTAATTTTTTGCACAGGCCTTTTTAGTCACAAAAAACATCCAAAGCCCTTTTCCCTCGGCCAGGAATTGAGACACAGATGATGTCTCCAGCTCTCCGGCATTCAGCCTGGGAGCTTTCCTTCTTAGCTTTTTCATATTTTTTTTTTTAAGAACAGAGCTTCCAGAACCTCTTTAGCTGTGCCCCAGGCTTATTTGCAGCCTTTTTTTTTTCTCTGCTTCACTGGTCTTTCTACTTCTTTCTCATTAATAGAAAAACGGTCACACAATAATATTCAGTGAAACTCCTGTTCCCAAATGTCCTGTGCATATCCTATCACGCTGAATACTGACGAAGAAAGTCTCAAATTGTTTCAGCTACCTGGTTCCACAAAGGAGCTTACCAGCTTCTTACCAGTATCTTTAATGAATTCACACAGACAGCTAATTCTAAGACCTATCATCTACTCAAGAAGCAGAACATAGTGAGCTCATAATCAAAGCAGCTCACTTTTGGATTATTGAGTATTTAACTCCACTATAAATAGGTTGCAGACAAAGAATTGTTTAAAGAAATTAGAGAAAGATTTAAGACAAGAGATAGTTATATTGGAATGTTAAGAAGCCAAAAGAATTATTGAGCTTCATGCTTAATATGTATTTACCACAGATTTTTTTTTTAGCTATAGAAATGGAGAAAAAAAATTGTCTTAAAAAAAAGGATTTTTTTTCCAGTGCTTCCTTTCATAATAATTTTTATTCTCCAAAGGCATTTTGCTGTTTTTTCTTTGATGTGTTAGTATATCTTTTTATTTCTGTGTATTTTTCCCTTATGAAAAACATGTATGCCTCCACAATTCTGTAATAGGAGCTGTGTATGCGAGTATTTTTCTAATTCTTCTGATAAATGAGTAGTTTTACAAAATTTCAGTTATCCAGCAATATTAGTAAAATGTTCTGTTAGTAAATAATTGGGCTTTTTTCATAGTAGGGATGAGTTCATTATTGTGGATTTTATAATTAGACAATTTGGAAAGAAGGATAGTCTTTGGTCAGCTGTTTTTTATACTGCTATAGTTGTGATGTTTTAATAATTAAATATAGTGTTAATTAAGAATGGGTTCAATCCATTCATGAATAGTTCCTTCTTTCCAAGTTGAAAGCACTCTGAGTTTAAATATATTCATATTTTGTAATCTATATATGCCTCTATATACACATCTTCATTTTCCTCTTATTTTCCTTGGTTTGTGGACACACTAAAGACTTGTGATAAAAACAGGAAGAATAATGTCTGAAACAGAGAGGCGTATGTTTTATTCATGGGGAGAGCTGTTTAGGTCCTGGAATAAAACCATTAACTATTCTATACGTTGTTAGCAGAGGATACTTGCTCTCATTCCTTGTCAGTTCCATATCTTTTTCTGTTCTTAACATTAGCTCCTTGCTCTTCCCTACCCACCCCAGCTCAGTGAGATTTTTCCCTTTCTACTTTCATTCAGACTCCAGATCTGAGATGGGTGTTTGACTCTCTTGCCCCTGAGGCTGGAAGAATACCAGAACAGGAGCAACCTTCAGTGACTGCAATGATATAACTATTATTTCATATCTCGTTCCCCAATGACATTGCAGAAAGATTGCAAACGGCTGTTAACACACATAATTTTAGTAGTTCCAGTGACCATGCTTTTAGGTGTATTCAAACCATCTAGTAGTTCGAGTGACAAGAATGCATTTAGAAAACTCATTAAAAAAAAAATTGCAGAAAATTTTTCTTCAGACTCAGAAATTTCATATTCACATCAGAAAATAATTATAGTTATTGCAGCCATCCAAATACATGACAGAAACATAATATATGATGTATGGTTTCAGACAATTATTTCAGACTGGAAGTGCTGAATAACAAACACCCCAAAGGATTTCTTACAAAGCTAGAAACTACAGATCAAGAATTATTTACAGAAATAGTTCACAGGGTATTTCCAAAGCCCATAATAAAAATATTTTCAAAAAATGGCAATTTTCTTATGAATAAAAATTGGATCTTAAGTCATCTAGTAAATTATTAATTATTTATCCATCTTTTCCTGGGAGTTCAAGTAAGTGTAATCAGTTAGTCCCTAATGAGATGCAGAGAAGAGTCACGTTGTCCCTGTTGAGTTGATAAAAATCAAATGAGAAGAACCTCTGAATCTGTCTGTGGATGTTGTATATGCAGATAGGCTAATTTCAGCTCTGCTGGGGAAAGGTCTGTAAGGGCAGCTGGAGAGGAAAAGAAGGTTGGGAGCAGGAGGAGGTGCTAAATTGGTGGCAGTGTTCTTGTCTTTTTCTATTTTGATAAAAATGCAAATTGGATACTTACTATCTGAATTAATGGCTGGTCTCCAAACAGACAAAGCGCCACTGATGTTTGCTAGCCAGTTTTTCAAAGTATCAGTAAGAAAAAAAACCCAACAAAAGTCGATTTAATCATTGTGGAATTGGGAATACAAAGTGCAATTCTACAGAAAAATAAAATGCAACATGAGATGGGAGCTACGGTCCAAAGTCATGTGTAAGAATTCGCTGTTATATTGGGGCTCACTTTTCCTTAGGTTGCTGTGCTTTGAGCCAGTGCAAATTATCTGTATGTTGTGCTATAGGGAAAAAAAAAAAACAAAAAACATTTGCTTTTTTATTGCATTTGCATGATTTTAATTGTAATACTATTGTGTTGTTCTAATGAATTTTAAAACCCTAAACTTTAGGGTCATTAGTATTCTGCACTTTATGCCTCATAAGTGACATTCAGTAGCGGAACGTTACCTGTGTTTTCTTTACCTTCTTTCATTGCTTTCCTTGTCTTTAGCTCTTACAGCTCATGTTTCAAGGGCCCTTGCAGCCACAGTGATTATCCAATCTTTAGCCCTACTTGCCTTTTTAGAATCATAGAATCATCTAGGTTGGAAGGGACCTTTAAGAGCATCTAGTCCAACCATCAACCTGACTGATAAGAACCATCACTAAAACACGTCTCTAAGCACTCAGTCAGCCCGCTTTTTAAAATACCTCCAGAGATGGTGCCTCAACTACTTCCTTGGGCAGCCCATTCCAATGCTTAATAAACCTTTCAGTGTAAAATTATTTCCTAATATCCAGTCTGTACCTCCCCTTGGTGCCACTTGAGGGCATTTCCTCTTGTCCTATCACCTGTGACTGGGGAGAAGAGACCGATCCGTGCCTCTCATGTTTCTACCAGTACCCCAAAATGACAAATTTTGTACTGCTTCAAACCTAACTACTAAAGCTTCATGGATACCTGTAAAAAGAAAATTTGAACTTCATTGGAAACATAAATGCAAAAATATATTTTGATCATATTTTTATTAAAAAATATAAATGACACATAGAAGACTGACATGTACAATGGAGTCTAAATTAACTTCATTCAAGAGGCACAGCACCAAAGTAAAAAGCATAAAACCAAATTCTTTTTTTTTTCTCTTTTTTTTTTTTTTAATATTATGGTATAAATCCAAAGAATGAATCTTGAATTATATCAATGCAAATTAATAGAATTTGACCCAAAGTCATTCTCTTATTACAGTATTTGTTATTTTGTCCTTGATAAATGTATTAGAAGATATTTACCACCATGAAAACTCTACTATAATTACTGTCAAATCCAAGTAAATAAAAGATTATAGTTAACTGACAATAACAAGATTTATTTAGTTTGCTGTGGTCTTAAATTAAAGCTGTATTACCTACATGGCCTTGTAGAAACAGAGCAGTCAAATCTGCTGCATCTGAGAAAGATCACAGTGTACCTCACACATTTGTTTTCCCAAATACATAAAAAAAACAGTCCTCAGAGAATAAAATAATTGGATATGTATGTATGGAACACCTGTCACTAAATTTTATTGTTTAACACAAGTAGTTGTCTACTGAAGACAAGAACAGAGAGAACAAATAATTGTATTCACTACTATAACTTCTCCTAAAACAAGTTCTTTTTCTTACATGACTGTGGAATGTGAAAAATTACTGTCAATTCTTACTGTTTTGTACAGTTAGGTTAACTTGGCTTTTGGATAGAAAAATATGTTACACATAGGAGTTTGTGAACATGTTCATTTCAAATCTCAGTACTTATTCAAGGGATCAAAACCCCAATGCAAGGAAGGTTGTTGGTGGGTTTTTTCTTTGTGCTTCATGTTTCATAATGTCTTGTCATAAAGTTGTCTGCTGTTGCATTATTTATTGAAGCATCAAAATTAATGGAAATTGAAGCTTTGAAAGCTTTTAGGGGGGAAGTAAGGTATTCTCCCCAAGTATTGCCAGTTAGAGTGGGTCAGATCCTGCACAGCAGAAGTTGTAACTTCCACTGAAAGCAACTGGAAGGGCAAAGGGGACTTTGGTGAATTTTAAGGGTGTGCTGCCAAGGTTTTTCAAAGGAGCTCTGATGGAGTAAAGCCATCTGAGTGAGGTGATCTTGAATAAGAAAGGGAAATAGTTAGAACATAGCTCTTTCTCTTCTTGTAAAGGCAGCAAAGGTCTACTTTTTTTCCCTGCATTCAAGAGAAATCCCTTCATTCTGCCAACTGGTGAACATAAAAATATCCTCCCAGTCTTCCCATCTTTAACTGCTAGCAGTCTAGTAAAAGTCAGCCCGAGGATCCCTCTTATTCGGAACTTCCTTTTCTTTTTGCAAAACGTTTACCTAACTTTGATAATGTGGTTTTTGTACAAGATGACTGTGCAGTTTTAATAATCAGTATGTAGAATACCAGTTTCTAAATTAGTAGTGAAAGTATTCAGCTATGTCTGATTTTACCCTGTAACTGCAAGATCCACTGACCATAACCTTTTTCTTCTTCATTAGTACCAATCATATATTGATATCTTTATTTCTTGCTCTACTTTGGCAGTAAAGCATTTTCATCAGCTGCTTTAAAGCGTACTAATAGTAGGGTCAGACACATTTTCATCAAATTATGGGAGTTTGGAAATACTGCTCGGTAGCTCATCCAATAATAGTTCATCCATATGAAAAATTAATCTTGACCCTGCTCCGTATCAGAGATACCAGATACTTAATGCTCGCGTTGTGTGACTGAGCGCTGCAGATGGGAACGTAATTTCCTCACTCCTGTAACCTCCGATTGGATGTTGAGCTCCAACCCTTTCAGCTTCAAGAGGTAGCAGACTACTGTCCATCTGTCAAGGCAGAGATGTGTTGGATGAAAAGCGCGTTAAGCTCTGAGCAACCAAATCGTAATTACACAAATGACTTCCCTATCAATTAGCTGTTCCTTTGATCAGCTGGCCTCTGCAGACTTGGGTGATCGGTGCTTCTCCCCCTGCAGCTGCCTCTCTGCTGCAATGCAGACAAGACCAAGGACCCTCTCTTGATCTTCTTGACGTAGAAACCTCCGTGCCTCACTGGGTGCATGGGATGATCTTTCAGCTATTTGATTGCTAACTTTGTTAATTTTGCTAAATATATGCTCTTACATAAGCTGTAGCAGTCTGATTGCTAAATTCAAACAAAACAAACATTCCTTGATTAACATACTAATGGACATAAGCAGCACCTTGACTGCTTCCCTGTTTCTCTTTTTTCTATAAGCTTTTTCAGCCAGAGTTTCCATGGCTAAAATGTAAGCCTGTACATCAGTTAGACAAAGATTCGGGCCTGTGTTCAGCATCTACATAACATCTCTCTTGGGGATAAAGTTAGCTCTTTCTTGATTCAGTTCAGCAAGTTTCTGCTGATCTGCATTCTGATATCTGGTTTGCAACGAGGCTGAAATCTGTAATTGTCCTGTGTGCAGCAGCAGGAGATTTATGTTCATTTTTAGTTGTTTACAAAGTATCAGAGATGCATGAAATTGGAGAAGGGAAATTTGGTTGGGCAGTGCCATTAGTATGTATGTAATATTTTATTATAAAGAGTTTGTTACTCTGCTGTTACACCTTCTTACAAGATGGTGTTTAAACCATCATGAAAATACAATTCAAACAGACAAATGAACCAAAATACTATATGGCATAGTTTTAGCTGCCCTGAGCGGAACTCCCTAAGTTTAAGGCTCTGTGAGTTAATTAAAAAGTAATTACCAAACAGGAAACCACTGCACAGTCAAAACACAAAAACTGAGTGTTATATTTTGCTTAAGCTTTTGAGCAACCTGATCTAGTGGGAGATGCTCCTGCCCATGGCAGGGGGGTTGGAACTTGATGATCTTTAAGGTCCCTTCCGATACAAATCATTCTGTGAGATTCTATGAAGCCCCTGAAATGCCACAATTTTAACAAGAATTGAACTAACACACTGTTTAAAGTGGTGGGGTGAGGGGACGGGTTTTGTTTAGTGATGTCTTGTCTTCATGTGGTTTTGGATGCTCAGGATTGATCAGAAAATGTCGGCTCTGAGGGATGGTGCTACATTATGAAGAGCTCCTCGGAGCTCTGAAAGATCCTGTTTCTTATGGATGGTGATGCTGAAGCTGGATGGCCACCAAGACAGGTTTTATGTATTATCACAGCTAAGTTTAGGAGGTGATGGCACTTTGTCTTAATACGTCAGTATTCTAACAAGACCTCACCATACGAAACAACAATGTCCATAGCACACTATAAATCATTCTAAGCAGTACAATAAGTTTTCTTGGGGCATCCTGATGGGTGTCAGATCTCAGCAGAACACTTCATACATCTGAGAGAGAAAGGATTAACTACCAGATTTCTTCTTGTCTGCTTATGTGAAGTGATAAACGAAATGTAATAGCATTTTTGACCAGCTTATGTCACACAGAATTCATGTACTGAGTCTCAGTTTAAAGGCCTAGAATTTGCATTTTAATTGTCAACAATACTTGTCCTTTGTAGTCACTTGTAAGACTTTTTTTTTCCCTTTAAAACTATTGATAATAATCTGTCAACACAATTACCTTTTTTTTCTTTTAATTGGGTTTGGATTTGTGCAATACAACATAAGAGAAAGACAAGAATTAACAGTTTTAAATAGGGAAAACCAGAACCATTGACTAAGAAGATTTTGTTGAAAGGGAAGTGGTGAATGGATAATAGGCTATCAGAAATGAGAAGCGATTGGAACTCTTCTGCAAAAGAGAATCTATAGGAGAAATTATGAATAGCTGAAAAACAGGATTTTGGCGTAATACCCACTGATTTTCCCCATAGCAAGGTTAATTCTTAGCATTTCATTATCAAACCTTTTACAGGTATTAATTGAGCTGCTCAGCATTCTGCTGGAGTATCTGCAGGTTAAGTGCTTGCTTGCTGGAGCAGATATTGTGGGGCTGCGGTTAAATCTCTGACATTCCTGATCTCCTCTTGGACTCAGAAAACAGACTTTCCCCTTCACAGCTTGTATCTGCCTCAGGAGCACGGAGCCATTACCCTTCGACAAACTTTTCCTCACCTGTGTGGTTCGTTCAGTTTGATTTGCAGTTAATCTTTCCGCTCTGCTTCTCATGCTCATCGTAGGCATGGCGTGCAACCAGAGGAAATTGGGTGAGGGCTGTACAGCTCTGAAACCTGGCAGTTGTAATGGAAACACAACAAACTGTCACTCTTTAATAGCACCGGGTCTATTACTACAATTGCAGCAGAGCCTGTTCATAAAACAAGTTGATTTTCTTTATATACTCATAGTTAATACTGAGATATATGTGCTGTCAGTTGAAATACGGCTAATGTTTTTAATGCTTCTTAGGTTTTTATCTTGCTGCAATAGTCTACAAGCAGAGACATATAGATCCCTGAACAAAGACAACCGTCAGAGACATCAAATCCACATTTGCCTTTTGGTATAGAAGAGACATAAATGATTCCAAACCATTCAGGCTGAAGGAAATTGTATTCACTTTAACACCTCAAGACGTTTGTAAAAGCAGTTGAAACACAGCTGCAGGCTATTCAAGAAATTTGATGACTGGCAAAGTCCTAGAGGTGGCTTTAAACTGCTGTTACACAAAGGGACCGGGGGCACCATGTTGGTCCTGTCTTTCCTTTCATGCTACAGAAATAAAAAATAAGACGGAGGGAGAGAGGCAGGAAAACTGGATACCTGTGCTTTGGAGTAGATAGGAAAAGACACCTGGGATAGGTATTGGAGGAGGATGTGGGGAGAGGACTTTCAAAACTGGAGAGAGATGAATATGAGATGTGAATCAAAGCACTGCGGGAGGATTGGAGGGATTAAAGGCAGGAGTAAGTGAGAAATGCTGCTGTTGAATTCTCAACATAAGGCAAGAACGCAGCATCCTCTGGAAAGGGGGAAACGTGGGGCTCAGCTATTGGAAGCGGGCCAAAGACCAAGGAACTAGTGAGTCAGAAAGTAAGAAGATTCACTAAAGACCAAGAGAAAAGGAGTTGTTTCATAAGCACAAATTATATTAAAAAATGGAATAACATCTTGGGGGATGTGATCGATGCCTATAAATACTTCAATGGTGGGTGTCAAGAGGATGGGGTCAGTCTTTTTCTCATTGGTGCCCAGTGTCAGGAGAAGAGGAAATGGGCACAAACTTGACCATAGGAAATTCCATCTAAACATGAGGAGGAATCTTTTTACTTTGAGGGTGGCAGAGCCCTGGAACAAGCTGCCCAGGGAGGTGGTGGAGTCTCCTTCTCTGGAGACATTCAAAACCCACCTGGACAAGTTCCTGTGGGACCTGCTCTGGGTGGCCCTGCTCTGGCAGGGGGTTGGAGGAGATGATCTCCAGAGGTCCCTTCCAA
>JAOXNG010000064.1:5732708-5751149 GCA_028566535.1 Scolopax minor
AGTGCGGGAGAACTGGCCCCGATTTCCTTACACTTCACTTACAGCAAGAAGAAAGCCTGCACCCCTAAGTGGCTGCAGGAACAGACACTGAAGATGGTGGTATTGGTCCATGTAGACTTGTTAACTTAATAATAAGTTTTACAGTTGACATGTTGGTGGTTTTTGCCCCCTTTTTTATTTGTGTTTATAGAAGCAACACCCAGAAAAGGGTGTTGCTCCTTGACTAGGAGCTGCTTAGCTATTTCTTTCCTGCTTACTTCTCATCTGAAGATCCACTCCAGAAATACCAGCAATTGCTAACCCACACCTAGTAATCAGTGCAGCCTCTTTTGCACCAGAGATCCCAGTGTCCTCTGTGTGCACAACTTTCACAACTTTGTGGGTGTTCCTTTAGAACAGGAAGAGAAGAAACAAATCACACCCCAGTGGAATCGCTGGTGGAGCTCTGAGCTGGTGGGACGCTACCCAGGCTGCAATTTGGCTGGGATGCCTGGGCCAGCACCCCTGTATTTTGAAAAATACCGTGGCGCTTTGAACAACCGCAAGTGGCCAGAACCTCAGCTTTATTCCTTATCCAAAAGAAAAATACCTTTTGGAGCAGAAAAGCCCTGCAGCGGGTGAGCAGGACTCACAGTGCCACCTGCTGAAGCCCCAGGGCTGCTCAGGGTGGCAGCTGACATCCCTCTGAGAGGATGGGAAAGACCTGGCTCCATGGCCATTGCAGTCAGTCTGATATTAGCACCAGCTTCCCAATTTGCCCAGTTTCATAATGTGTAAAAAAATCCTTTGGGAATGAATGGTGGTGATTATCAGTGACCTGAATTCTATTACCATTTCAAAAATAAAAGTGTTATCTAACAAAACAACGATGTACTAATAAATGCCAATGTATCTGCATTAGTTCTTTTCTTCAACAAGCCCATTTACTCTTACTGAGTGCTGTTTATGAAATCTCTGTAATGTGAAGGGTTTACAGTGAGGTCAACAAAATTCATCCATCAAGTTCAGGTCTTAACACAACATTTTGAAACAGCCAGGTTTTATTATTGGTTGTCAAAACCATTTTTCTCTGATTTTTTCCTGATAGTTTATTGAATTAAATGGTCTCAGTCAGTTTTGAAAACATCTCTTTGCTTTATAGTTCTTTAATACTCGTAATTTTTATTATTATTATTATTAATTTTAAATTGCCCAGAAAATAACTTTCGTTAGACATATAAAGAAAATTCAAAGAATGACATATTCTAAGGAAAAGCCAATTTTCCCTCACATCCTGTAACTCTTTTTTTTTTTTTTCCTCAAGTACTGTCAAATGTGTCAGGCACTCATGTGAGTAATGTAATCCCAGGTTTGGAATAGGCTGGTGGTTGGACATATGTACGGCACCAGTGGGAGTCCAGCTACTGCTCTGAGCCCAAGAGTTCATTCTCTCTTTCTGGTCTTTCTTATTTTATTTTCCCTTAAGATGGTGTGACATGATGATGTTACAGAATAAGAATGAGCTTTTGAAAGAGTAAATGCTTTATTTTTACCCAATAGAAACTTATGCAATCATGCTATAAAAGTGGCTGCAAAACAAGAGTGATTGTGACAATTATAGAAATACAGATATGGCCTCTTCACTGAATACTTGTGTGCGTAAGAAGCCTCATATCAATCAGGAAGAATGTCATTCTTAATCCAGAGATTTGGAGGATTTTCCAAATCTTATGATAACAAAGTTGTAGTAAAAATCATGTAGGAACAGACTTTGGAGGGCAAATTCAGAAAATGTTTTAGTTAGTCCAAAGAGGACCCATTGTTAACTGCTAGTGAAAACTGGGCATTATGTTTTCTAGTGAATTATGTAAGGGAAGGAAACTGTGAGTTGATACTGTACATTAAAACAGATCTGTAAAGGTTTTTTATTTATGATGATATGTATATTGATCTAAGGAATCTCAAATAGCTTTCTTCCCTGAGTAAACCACAACTTTGATGTCTTTAGGTTCAGAAAAGTCTGGCTTTTTTGAGGTTGTCTTTCATATTCCAAGTGAATGCATAAAGTTTCTTTTCCCTTAGAAGTTGGTCCTATGCTTTGAAACTCCAGATGTATATTGAGCAACAGAGAGGGCTATATATTAATGCAGAGAGGGCTATATATTAATGTTTGCATTCTTTATTAGTTGAAGCCTGATGGAATTTTGACTGCCAAAATAAAAATGGAGAATTAATTTGCATAGAAGTTGTAACTTTAATTAGCCAGTATTATCAATTAGGCACACTCAGTGGAACTCAAGTATGAATTTTGATTTAGTGTATCTGCTGAAGAGCTGGAGAAAATGCAAAATTAATGTTCAATTAAAAATGAAATTGATAAAAAATTCAGGTTTTTTTCATCCAATAATTTACTAGAAACAGTACCATTAATTCACTGTAACTCTCAAAGTGGTAACGACCAGTTTTGAACAAGTAGGGTGTGAGCCTATAGCTCTCCCTCCTAATTGCTATTAAGTGTAAACCAATTTCTAGGCTTTCATCTCAGGGTGGAGAATTTTTTACTATTATCTTATGGGCACAGTGCTATTGAGTAGTCTGTTTGTCATTTATAAAGCTCTACTTTAACAATTACTGTGATCAACTGATAGACTTATTTATCAATGGATATGAGAAATTAGAGATGAAATATTTATGCCATATCTTCTGGTCATCCCTCTTTTAGTACAGGATTGGTTCCTGTAGTGTAATTTTGATGAGCCTTTAGATTGGGAATGGGAAAAAAGAAGAATAGAGGGAAAGTGTGCACCTTGTCTCCTTTCCTACTATGTTTCCTTCTGGTTGTGTTTCTTCCTGTTTAAGTCATTCATCTTTAGTCCTCACCATGTGGGGTTTTGGCCAAAGTTCTCAGTTTCTCGGCTCCAAACACCAAACTAGAAAGGAACTTTTAATGTGAGTAACATTTCAAAAAATGTAAAGAAGAACAAGATAGAAAGTTATATTTTCTCACTAGATGTAAGCCACTAATCAGACATCTAGGCAAGCTGAAGGGGAATTCTAAAGTGTAGCTTTATTCTTTGCAATGCTGTCAAGCATGAGACAAAAGTGGTCTGAAAAATCTATATCACTAAGCCACTAGAATATTTAAATTTCATTAGCATCACCTCTATTAAATAACACTGTAATACTTCAATTCTCGGTAAATCCAATATGCATCACCAGATAGTACCGATCTAAAAAAGAGGGCTGGTTCAGAAATCCAGGTCTGTAAATAAATAAATAAATAAATAAATTTAATGATATGTTATATCTGCCCCCTACCTGCATTCAATACAGTCAAGAAAAAATACCTGCTGCTTTTTTTAATAGAAGCACAGCTCTACTATTTCTTCAGTGTGAGCCAGTAAGAGAAATTGAGCTATTCATGTATCACCAAGCAAAGGGAGAAATTACAGTTATGGGGAATTCTGCCCTCGGCTACTGGCAAAAAAAATAATAATTTGTATAATATGCTTATATTTATGTTGAGTAGCCACAAAGGTTAACACATTGTGCATTTTAAAATATTTACTCTACAGAATTAATTTTTGAAAGTGTTTATTGCTGTCCAAGTACAAACTGAAATTTAAAGAAATGTAGATAATGAGTTATAATATTCTTTTGTAGCAGAATGTATTTTGCACTGGTGAGGTTCCTACATTTGCCACCGCCGTATCTGAGACCTTTAAGTGAGGACCTGGAACTATGTGAGCAGCATATCTCACATTTTATTAATTACTGAATCTCTAACCAAAATATCAGCTCATAATAAAAGATTGTTGTCTTATTAGAAAATAGTTATTCTAGTGAAAGTAGCAAGGACAATATTTTACCACAAGGAAAAATATCAGCAAAACATTTTATAGTAAAAAGAGTTCTATAATGTTTTTAAATGTTTTAAAGGATGTTTCTGTGGGTTTGTTTGTGTTTTTTTTTTTTTTAAGCCCAAACATCAGTTAACACAGGGCTATACAATAAAAGTACCAAAATCAAATATCCAATAAAAAAAAATCCTTTATCTGATTTAGTGATTTATCCTTCTTGGTTTGTGATCCCCTGACAAAGAGCACCCTCTATAGGTCGCAGCTTCTCCTGCTAAAAGCCAGGTCTCAGCACCCAGCTCAGCTGCTGCTTTCAGATGGTGGGACTTCATTTTAGCAACTATGCAGTGAGCTTGGCTTTGAAGGACTCTAATTATGGAGGCTTTTCTGTGTTAATTGCATAATTTAGATTAGTGGAGTTGGACAGAGGGACTGTTTGGTGGGTCAGGAACTGGCTGAGTGGCCTCACTCAGAAGAGTTGTGGTTAACAGCTCAAAGTCGAAGTGGCGAGCAGTGACGAGTTGTGTTCCTCAGGGGTCAGTACTGGAACCAGTACTATTTAACATCTTTGTCATGGATACTGGGAGTGAGTGCACCCTCAGCAAGTTTGCATGATGTTAGCAGCTGTGCAGCAGGCAGCTTTTTGATTTACTGCTCTAAAATCCTACAAACTAGTTTAAAAATCCTTCAAATTGTCAAAACAGAATTATATATTACCATAATCTGGGAATATATTTGCTAGTTTTATTCTCCTGTAATTTTTTTTCAAAATTAGACTTGAAAGGTACTGCTTTCCCTCTTCCATGGATCAAAACATACATTTTGCACAATTATAGAAATTATAGGTGTGGACAACATGGTGCTACCTTCTGTGTCTCGGGTATGGCAGGTATTTTTATTTTTTCCAGTATTTCATGTATCAAATGTGAAACATTCATATTTAAAGAAATCTTACTCTGCATAAAAGGTACCTAGTCAAAATTAAACAAGTCTTTAGAAAAACAGGTCACGGGTCTAGGCTGGAGCCAATTGTGCAAATGAAGAAACAATGGAATGGGGAGAAGAACATAAAGTTAGAAGGTCCTCAGAACAGTAGCGAGGCAGTGAAAGCCTTGGCATTCAGCATGCCTGAAATACACAGGGAAAAAACAATAACAGCTTGCAACGAGGAACATAACAGTTCTCATCAAGATGAGTGACAATCATCACCAAGATACAAAAAAGAGCCACTCTGTAGGAATTGTGGTTTTTCATTTAATTTGCATTATGCAACTTCTGTAGCTTCGCAGGTGGGCTCGGCACCGGCTCCTGTCCCTGCCAATCTGCTGCTCTCTCAAGGTTTTCCTTTTGCGCAGCTCCCAGAGGAACAAACCTGTCGTACAGAGCATTTCTGCTGTCCCCAAACCTGAAAATCCCCAGAGTGGAGATTTCTATGTGGATTCTTCATGTTCTTTATGATATGCTCATGTCATCAAGAGGCACTTGGGCAAGTATCAGTTTGCCATAGGGTACACAGCCATTACATATATATATTAAATACGTCCTTTGCCAGCTGCAATTTTTGACTATTCATGTTGTCCTTTCTGTTCTCTAAATCTCTTTTTCTCCCAATCCCAATCCACCTCTACCTCAACCTCTTATTTCCATGCATTTTCCATAGGCCTTTCCAGCGTCCCATTTTTTTAGGGCTGTAACAATATCCCAATTAACACCAGCAGGTAGATAGTTTATGCTGTTTTTCCACAGAGAACACAACCCATATTACAATCTTAATCTTAATCCTACACTGTAATATTGAAATTACAGCTGGTTTGGAAGATACATGAGCTGTCTGCCTTTCCTCATGGGAGAGTTTACAATCCAGAACCTTCAAAATCTGTGGTGTTAAAAGCTCAGGAGCCTACAAACTTCCTAACAGAGGGAAGCTGCTAGCTGGAAAATCACACTTTTTATACTGCTGATTTAAAAATTGAATTACACAGAGTTGTAGAGAAGTAGATTTATAGCCATAATAAACACTGGTTTAACAATCACTTTGCGTGGTCAGAGGCTGAAGAGTCACTAAACAATAGTTTTCACACTAGAATTCAAATTGTGTACTAGATCTCCCCAGAGAACAGCCTCTTTCTTCATTTCTAGTCCTGTGCCAGGACCACTATTTTATTTTCAACAATAATTAGTATTCTGTGGCACTGGATAGCTCTTATAATGTGATACTAGATATATTTCACTAAATGATGTCTAAGCAAGCAAAGGACAAGCTAAAGAAAAAAACAGAAGATCAAAAAGCATGAAAGATGGTGAGCCAGCAAACATGCACAGCTTGTTATATATGCAGGGAGTGATTTTAATTTTAACAGGACAGTTTTTGAATCCATAGTCATGGGCTGGTAGAATGAGGTGACACGGCTCTGATGGGACAAGATGCCATCGCTCTCCACCAGCTGGCTCTGCTCTGGAGCAGATGAGCAGTGCTCACATTCCATTGACTCCACAGAGAGCAATAGCAAATAAGGGAAATAATGCTAACCATCTATTATTTTCTGGGCTAGCTATTTGATGTGTAAATGTGCCTCCACACTCCAAAGAATTTGAACTTCTCCTTCTGCAGAGTCTTACAGGTTTAACTGGAGGGTAGTTAGTCATTACTGGTCCTAGTTTGACTTTAATAAGTGAGCTGGACAAATATATTCAATTTACTTAGAGGTTTTCTCTGATTTCAAAGCTGTTTTCCCAGATGCAGACATCTTTAAAAAGTATATCCAAACCTAGATAACAGAACTTACATTATTTCTGCAAATACTGTTGTTCTTCACATTGCTTTTCTGTATTTTTTTTTCCTGATTTACTTTGCTACTCACACAAAATTGTATGTTTAGATTTTAGAGCATGATTCAGGTGTAAGAGAACAAAAATTCTTTAAAAGTTAAAATATATGTTTAAATGAAGAGAGATATCCAGTACTCTTAAAGATTTTTAGCAGAGATTATGTCCAATTTCTAAAAAGATATTTAAACCTTGCAGGCTAATTGTATATGGTCAGGTTTTTTTTTTTCCTTTTTTTTTTTCCCCAAGTTAAGGAATATGTTGTTGCAAATAGTTTGCAAATAAATATTGAAACATAGAATGGAAAGCGGTGAGGAGTTTAGTTTTTATATTTTAGGATTAAATATGTTCATGGTAGTTCTGCTATCGAAGTATTGGATGTAAGGAACAGTGTATGCCTTTACCTATGCCCAGGTATCACAACACCCTTTTCAAACATTTAGCACCAAAGATGCAAGGATTCAATCTAATTATACTATTTTGATATAAGACATTGCTTGTATATCAAGAACAAATATTTCACAGTTAGATTTTGTGTAATCAAGTGGAAATATCCATACAGTAATACCCACCATGCAGTAGATGAAACAGCGACGTCAGGCTCTCTCAGCTACCCTGGGAACTGGGTGACTGGGGGCTGCTCTACATTTGGATGCCGTGGAGGCATAAGAATACATTTTAGAAGTGTCACCATTTAGACAGAAGCTAAGATTTTGAAGTAGATGAAAACTGGGTTGGAGAAGAGATAAAAAAAATAGAGATTATTGCCTACAAAAGTTTATCAAGAACAAGCAGAGGATGTTAAAGGAAAGGGCATGCAAATGGAGAGCAGAACATAATTCATGATCCTGAAAAGAACAGGAGAGCATAAGCCCACTTTCTGCTAGGTATTTCTGTCCCAAGTGCATCATTCCAGATGCCTCTGGACCTTTGGGTGCTTTCTGTCTAAGGTCTTACTAAGTCTGATATCATTCATTCCTGTTTGCTATGGCTCCTTGCTTTCCTTTTTATAGACATTCAGTGGTGTTTTCCACTCAGCTTCCCATTCTGTTTATGTACCTCTTTTTGTTATTTCTTCGTCTTACTGGAGTGGATTTTGTTCATGTAACACTTCGATTTCTTTACCTCATTAATTCTTCTTTGATTTAGTTCAAATCAAAATGAAAAGCAGATTAATCCTGTAATTATTACAGCTCTTATAAGTTTGACATGGTGTTTTCTGGCCCTGTTTGCCTTGGAATGCACAAAACACGGAGTTGTGGGTTTGTCCAGGGCGGCATATTCAGTTTAAAAAGAGGATTTATGGAAAAGCATGATAGAAATTCTTTAAATACTCAGAAGATGTGGTAGCCAAAAAGACTCGACAATAAAAGAGTCATAGAAAGTCAAAATAACAAGAAGACCTAGAATTTATGTTAGTAATTACAAAGCATGAAGGTTAAAAGAAAAAATGAATATTTAGTGGAAGGCAAAATTATGAAGGAGAGAATTACTGAATTATGGAACTGGTGAAATAGCAGATAGAAACTGGCCACAGATACTTTTTTATTAAACTGATGGTGGGAAACTAAAAAACATAAAGTTGGTTAACTAATTAAAATTAGAAAGTCTTCCAGACACAATATTTCTTTTTTTTTTTTTCTTTCTATTTTGATGGAGCCACCTAAGAAATAACTAACCCTGCTGGTCCCCCTAGAGCTGAGAGAGCGTGAGGATGGAGAGGATACAGTGTGCAGTGGGAGAGCAGGATGTCAGAAGAGAAGGCAGGAGATGTTCCCAGCTAGAAGAAAGCGTCGCCGAGGGAAGTGAGTGGGAGCTGCATTGGCAAGAGAGAAAGTCTGAGATCTGAGACAGAACTTTCCTTGGTGACATTGAAAACACTCTGTTAGGCATTTGGAAGTAATTGGCTGTATTGATTCTGTGCTCAGAGTGGAAATGATTATCGTGTTTGTGCACCAGCTACTCAACATGCTAAGCTGTTTTATCAGCACCTTTTTAGTTTTAATATTCTGAACGATAGCCTTTTGCCACTGTAGTCCCATGCAGAGAGAGGAATTCTAATCCCCCCTTGTACTTGATCTGATTTTATTAACACATTTCCTCTCTGACTGGCAGGCTCCATTCATTAAATTATGAAATCCAAATTACCCCAGGCTCTGTGTGCTGTGTCATTCCTTGTCAGGGTCAAGGAAAACCAGGCCAAATTATACCATTGGTGCCTTTTTTTTGTCCTTTTTTTCTTCCTTTTTCCCTTTGCAGATCTTATTATTTAACATAAAGATTGAACTGTATCTCTCAGCTGTTCTGACATACTTTGATGGTTCATCACAAACAGCTTTTAACAGATCAAAATGCAGGTTTATTCATACTTGCTGTAGAACTAGGAACGATGGCCAGTTTGGGAAGAGCCCACAGATATTCACACAGGTTTGTTTGCTGCAGAGGAAGTACTGAGTTCTCCTTATTTTGCACAATAAAAGCAATAGGGTGGTGAGGAGCTTCTGCAGCATTAGTCAGCCAATTTTGCAGCTTTTTCTATTCACAAGGAGGCAAAAAAAAATGAAAAATCCAACTTCTGAATTCTCTAAATGAGGTCTACCTCCTTTTCTTTGAAAGAAAATAGAAAGCTTGTTGCCTGGTAGAGCTCAGCTGGGGCCTGTTACCTGAGAGTGATTAGGAGAACATGCTTTCTGCCCACTCTTTTCTCAGTCAGGGAGCACTTCTCTCCTTTGGAGGAAAAAAAAAGAAAAAAAAAAAAAAAGATGGGACAAAGCTATTGTTGCTGACCAGCATTTTTCAATCAGGTCATCTTCTTTCTTTTTAAAAATCTAAAGAAGAATATTGCAGCTGCTACCAGTTGTTCTTCTTGAAGGGCTCTTTCAATGTCATTTCATTAATGAAAAAAAAATAAAAATTATCTAGGGATATGGTCATTCTTGTAAAAGATGTGAGATCATGAAAATACATTAGCTTTTTATTTTTCAACTGTAATTGTCATCTTACCAGGTCTCTTCACTTGGGATTTTTACTGTTCTGCTCTTCGTTTTTTTCCAGTTTTCAGTTGCTTTTCTGAAGATTGGTATCAATATCCAACTTTTATATTTGCTTTCTCCATCTTTGAAGAATGAAATGAAATAATTTCACATGAACTTAATTTAAATCAACATAGCTCATAAGTCTTTGTTTATCAATGTGCATAGGACGTGTCCGTGAAATTAGGGAAAATACAGACAGCCAAAGGTGAAGTGATTGCTGAAAATCTCAGAGATGTTAGTACTGTAAATATGGATTTCATGCATTTCTGGAAAATTTTCAGTTGTGAATGATGTTTTGGGCATTAATAGCCATATTTTTATCATCCATATGGTTCAGTAGTCCAGTGTATTAGCCCACTGACCTGCCTGACACAGCACTACTTGGACTATTGTGCTTCCTGTCTTACTCCCTCAGTGAAAACAGGAATATGGAGTTCAGTATAGCCTTTCCTGTGTGATTCTGCCTTCCTTTGGTTAATTTACTTTGTGCATGAGTTAAGTCTCTCATTTGCTGGTTCTGGGAGTCCTGCTTCCCAACACCGAGCACTAATGTGGTAGTGTCACTAGGAAGAAAATTTTTATGTGAGCTGTTTCGTACAGAAAGTTGATAGCGAGTTCCTTGAATTTTTCAGAAACGTTTTCAGGAGCGAGTATAAATTTTTCATGCGGAGAAGATAAAATACACAGCAGACAACCACCCTGTAACAAATGGTACCATCTGAAAATGTGAAGTTATGATTGTGGTATTTTAAAGTGCAGGATTTTATGCTGAGTTGGAGGCAGCGCGAGTCGCGGGGGTGTGGATGCCCGTGTGTGCCATATCTCAGGCTGCTCACGGCAAGAGGTGACACTTGGCTCTGAAAGCTCCTTTAAGTCACCCTCCTGTTACACTGCTGTAGTTGGGGGAAGTGGGAATATACTGCAGCCGCAGTGACCTGGGTGGAGCACAGGAGCCTTCAGGGATTGTGAGAGCAGCAGTCTCCTATGCCGGAGATAAATTCTGCTAATGGAAAAGACAGGGCATTTGCATAATCTCTGTTTTCTAAACAACCTTTCTTCTTCTGACTTCACCGATGTGCCTAATACTACGTAGACTTTGTGACCTTCCCGTGCTGCCTTCTTGATGTTTGACAATGTGGATCCGAGTCCGTCAGGCTGCCTGAATCCTGGAGCAGCGGTAGCAAAAGAGCAACTCGACGCAGCGGTATCAGCCTCATTAGCAGCAATAATGGGCTCTTAGTGCAGTCTTGATTCTCCTATGATTTTAATGGCACAGCTTTCTCTGTCTTTTTTTATTTTTTTTTTTTTAATATATATATATGGAGAAAGCATGAAGTCAGAGAACTTTTGTAGTCAATAAAATATGGAGGGTTGCAGGTACACATTTCTTATTCTCAAGGTGTAGTTCTCTTTGTTCTGAAGAGCAGACCATTGTCAATAAAAAATGTTTGATGGGAGATTTTCATTAGGAAACTCTGAATTTGAAATATTCAGGTCGGGAAGAGCACACTGTGATAGTCAGCATTTGGTTTGAACTTCTGAACATTGGAAGGGTTTTTGGAGGTACTGCTTGAAAGAAAGTAAATCTCTGATCCTGTATGGTCTCTCAATTTATTAAAACCCTGAATGAACTAATAAAGGCACTTCAGAGAGCATTATACATTGTAAAAAGCAAGTAAAAATAACACTGGTCCCTTAAAAGTTCTCCATACGATTTTTTGGAAATAGTTTTGGGTATAGTTGTATTCTTCTGATAGTTAAGCCTGGTACGCAGCCGGGGTCTGCAGAACAATTGGATTTCTTACAGGTTGATGTGTTGCTGGGTTTTGCTGGGATAATTTTAATTGGGAGTCTTGTTAGTAGTCTTTACATCAGAGTATAGTCCCAGTTTTGTTCTCGTTTGTATTGAAATAAAGATCTGGTTTTGCTTTTGAAAGATGAAGTCTGAATTTTGGCACAGCTCTGTTTGATACAGTGCCTCGTTCTCACAAGGAATTCAGCTTTCCTTTCCATTTTGTCCTTACTGCAAGGAGCCAGTATTATTATAATGATTAGCAATTTGTTAAAATATAGTAGAGTGAATCCAAGAGGCCAACCAAGATTTCCTCCCTTTATCAACCGAACGGGTCAGTATAACCCAGTCACAAATGTCAGTAGGGATGTGATTCTACACCATCCCTGTTTTCGTGCCTGTGGAGCAATCAAAAAAAAACCATGTCACGCTTATTAGAGGCAAGAGTTCTACAAAGAGAGAAGAACCATAGGAATATTTACCTCTTTGCTAAAAATGAAGACCTTCACCAAACTTTACATGTCCTTTACCTACCCTTCAGTAAACTGATGAAGGGGAAGTGGTACTCTGCTCCTGTGTGCGTCTTGGGACACAGTTGACGCCACATCCCCAAATATATGAAGCACATAAATTAACCTCCGAGTGAACAGACATAATTTTAACATCTAGCATGTCAGCAGAGTATAAAGATAAATTCATTTGCTCAATCAGTGGGATGTTTCTCCCTTCATCACTATGGTGTTTGGGTCCCCTCAGAACAATCCATGCATTTCATTTTTATACCAACCATGGCAAAAACAAAGAACTTGATTATTTCTAATTTTAATCATCTTTGACATCAGAGTCAAGAGGATATGTATGACTCCTACTTCAGTCTTAGGTTGTGAATTTTTTTTTTTTTTAAAAGATAGCCATTATTAATTTTACTATACTTAAATCAGTGTAGAAAGAAAAAATTGCTAGGATTGACATTTTTAATAAATGTTCCCAAAAGAACTTTGTATTGGGGGGAGACTTCTAGAATATTCATAGTTATGTTTTATTAATACAGCAAATTGTGTTTGAAGGAAAGGTAGAATTTATGTTTCTTCAGTATTTTCTTCAAGCTTCATTTTGAAATGTAGTTTTTCCTTGGTTGTACTAAAAACTATTAAAACATTGCACTTCCCTTCATGCAAAAAGAGTAGGGGCTGGGATATGGTGATACTTTTCATTTACACAACTCCTTTCTTATTAATTTAATGATTTGGGGTTGTTGTTTTCCCCATGTTTTACACTAATGGTTGTGTATGTGAAATGAATCTGAAGCAGTGCAGTAAAACTATGGAAATATTTCTTATCCCAATAGCTGACACCCTGCAGCTCATCTGTGGCTGAATCACCTAATGCAGAGACATTAGACCAAACGGAAATGGAATAAAAATAAAACATGAAATAAAAGAAGCTATTTACTACAGTTGACAATGTGGCCTAAAATTAGCTTCACTTCTAGGTCCCATAACAACCTTTGTGTCACCTGAATAATAGTAATTGGTTTTGATGTAGTTAATCCATAGAATTTTACATTTTACCGATAGCCAGATATGATACCCCAAAATCTGAATCAATCTGGAGCCTCAGCTGTACTAAGAAACGTAAAAGTCAGTGCAGCAACATATGGTCCTTGTACTAAAAAACCTGTTTTCAGGAGATGCTGCCATAAAGTCTTGTGATAGGGTTGAGAATTTTTAAAAATGTTTCTAGCCTGGCTTCGGATCAGTTTACTAATATGCTGATATCTCTGTGCCTGGGCCAGAAGAAGGTCTCAGAAGCTGGGACCTGTCACAGCCACGTTCTCCTGAGCAGGTTTTGGAGTTGTGATGAGCTGCTGAAATAACCAGCCCAGGCTGAGGACCCTTAGCCTCCGGAGAATTTTCGGAAGGATTTGTTCTAGTTTTTGTTCATTCCCTCCCATGTTTCAGTCGGTGTGGGAATGTGTTGGGGGATGGCAGGCAGCTGGTGAGAAATCATTTCTGCACCGATCATCCAAAGATGGATGTGCGTAAGGATACATTGAAATAGTGCTATGTATTTTTTACATAGAATGTACATACAGATGAAAGGCCATACACGAGCAGTTGTGCTAACATCTGTTTATTGCCTGTTTCATGGGATGCTGTGTGGGAAATGGTTACATTTTTTTGCTTATTTTATTAAATATCTTTGGTTGGAATATTTTCTTTCTTTACCTTATAAATTTTTTTGCTATGCAATAACAGTGTGTTAATTTCCAGATTCTTTTTCATTTTTTTTCATTTCAAACCCGCTGTTTTGTAGATATATTTCACATTCCCTTAATAATGAGATTTTTCAAGCAAACCCCATGCATAACTGCATGTACTTAAAAATATTCTCCAAAATAAAAAGCTTCAGGCAAAATAGGAAGACATGAAATAAATGTGCAAATTGTACTGGCACTGTAAATATGGCTTATACACTCAGGTGGCTCTTGCTGCAACTTGTGACATCGTTGAGTGTCACCTTTAGGAGGCTATTTTTGGCGATGATGTTTCAGCATGGGGTTTTAAGGGTAACAGTGGGTATTGGATATATCCTCGAGAGATCACCTTCACATTCCCTCAAATATTTCTAGGCATATTAAAAAAGTGAGCAGTATATATTGCTGAATAGCTGTGCACACTTGTTTTATTCTTTCTCATAAAACCAGATTCAGTAAAAACTTCACCGATGTTATGGTATATTTTTCGACAGTATCCAAAGCCATTACTTTTTTTGGATAAACAGCGGTTAGGGAGAATCTTAAATATGCATGTAGGAAAACATTCAGGCTCTGTAACATTTGTCACTTGCAGAACAGCCAGAGCAACAGAAATGCACAGCTCGAGCTAGAAAAATGTTAATGTAAACCTTTATACCATGACAGTTTGGAATTAGCCACCTCTCACTTTCTTTAGCCATGAATAGGCAGAAGAGACATTTATGAAACTCAACTGACTTATTTTTGGGTTGGTTTTTTGGGGTTTTTTTGAAGAGTATGAAGCTGTTGTATGTCTTGAGAAGCTGCAGGTTCCTGCGGGCTGTCTGCGTCCAGGCTGGTTTGGGGAACTCTGCAAGTTCCGCTGGCAAAGGCTGTGACATTTTCATGGCTTGGAGAGAAGTCAGTCATTACCAGAGAGGCTACTATATTTTGGAAGCAGTTTTTTATCTTCCAGTTCTTTGTTACTATTGCTTCCTATAAACTTTGAGGGCGTTTGAGGAAAAAGCGTCGGTGCAGGCGGTTGGCTGAGTGGCTCCCCATTTCCTCACAGCCCTTCATTTCTAGGCTGTTCACGCGTTCCCTGTGTTGGCCTGCACCTTTCTTGGCCAGGCCAGCGGGTAGGCTCATCTCCAGCTCCCTTTCCAGCCAGTTCTAGGAGGTGTTGCAGAGAAAAGAAGCCTTCTTTTGCCTTTCCTCACGCCGAACCCCTTTGGAGGATTCCTTACAGAGCTCTGCTTCTGCCGTTGCGGTGCTCTCCCTGCACAGCCTCCAGTCATGGAGCAGATGAAAAAAGGGGGAGAGACAGAAAGAATTTTTAAAAAGGGGAGGCAAGCGCTGTGACTTTCTGCTTTGCTGCTTCCTTGGTATGTTCCCTGTCAGAATTTGACTTAGTAAATAACTCTTTGAATCTGTGTTTAGAGTGGGAAGTATTTTAGCAAGAAATAAGACTCGGCGCAACCAAATGTATTTAAATGCAGCGTAATTGAAATGTCAACATAGTCTTGAAATGCCTCAAGGTGTTTCTTCGGTGAAGGCTGGATGTGACACAAAATAGACATCTGAATAGTGAGGTATAGAATAAAGCCTTTGTGTACTCCTCAAATCTAATCTCGTACTCACCTTACTGAATGAAAGTGCTTGGCTGAAGCCTGACTGCTGCTACGGTCCCTGCTCTTCCCTTCTTTCAGGGAATCTGACAGTTCAGAGAAGGTTTTGATCTTGGAGGAGGGAGAAGTTCTGCAGCTCTCCATGCTTGCAAGCGGGGAGCTTTTCCTGCAGGGATGCCCAGCATTAGCTTGGATCTCCTGCCCTGCTTGGCACTACAGATCTTTTACCTTTGCAGGGAGTGCTGGCGGGCATGCTTCGCTCAGGAAAAGTATTGGGAATCTTGTTTTTCTCAAAGTGATGGTTGGCTTTTCATTCAACTGCTCATGGAATGGCTTGAAAGAATACAGCACTATTTTCCACCAGTTTTTATGTCCACTTTTGGGAAGAGCCAGAAGCCCACTAAGAATGGAGATTGGAAAGTACCATTAAAGTGTCATTTCATTCATTTTTGATAAGCAAACGGTTACGGTGAAGTCCTCTACTTGATGACCCATAACACAACCCCTAAAGCACATTGCTCTGCTGGCCTTCCAGTGGAAGTAAAACCTTCATGAGAAATATTAGTTACAAGCAAATTGGTGCCCTTCCCACTGTCCCCCAGTCCCCTGGCTGGTGCTGCTGACCACTGTCTCAGGACTTATTGTGGTTATAATTTTACAATGATACAATTTCATTGGTGTGTCATCCCAGCCAGCACTCTAGCTCTAGATTTCACTCTACTTGTGCAACACATCTGGTTTTTTTAGCAGTTGATAGGCAGAGAAGACTAATCCATCCAACCCTTGCTTTATGAGGCAATACAGCTTTTTTTTTAAAGGGGTTAAGTTCAGCTAGATCTTTATCAGCAAACTGTGATTTCAGATGGAAAATGAACTTGACAACTGTTTTAACAACCTGGATGTTTATGTATGTCTTTGGTTAATGCCTAAAGTCAATATTTGTTAAGTCTGATTGATAAAAATACGTGCCTTTCATCAAGGTCAAATTAATTTGTGAAAATTTGCTGTTGCTTACCATGCCGCCTTTGCACAGAATCCCTGACAGACTTTGCTAAAACTATGCAGGCGTTTTCTCATTTAAATTATTATTATCTCTGCTGTGAACTTCCCTGTGCACACTGCCTCATTTGAATGTGTCTTTTTTAAAGGATGCTTCAGATTGGATTCCAATTCACTCAGGTGATGAATTACCTGACTTGACCTAATTCATTAATTTTAATGGTATTTGAAGTCTTTATTTTAGTCCAGGCTCCTCTGATAGACCTCTCTTATAGACATCTTTATAATAATGTCCATTTATCAGCTTCTTAAAGGACATAACTCGAAACTGATTATGACTGCTGGGATGCAGGCTGCTTTTGGTTTGGGTGGTGTTCTGGCTTAGGTTTTCAATGTACGTTGCAGGTTATGTCAGGCAAATGTAAGGCTGAGTTTGCATTAAGTAGTAAGGCTTGGAAAGGAGTTATGAAAATACCTGCTAAATATGGATGGATGAATTTATGTGTACTCAAATGTTCATATAATGAAATTGTGTTTGAACTGCTGTTTCCACACGGTACAACCACACCATATGTTGTAGCATAGTTCTTAAGTTACACTATGTAGTGTAGTACAGGACTCAGTAAATGGCATAATTTTGTAACTGAGGTCATTAGAATATAGATTTATGGTATGCAGAAGACTTTTTCCTGATATTATAGGTGTTATTACAAATATAAAAGCCATGCTGTGCAATAATTAATTTTGGAAAGAAAAAAAACACCAACCAAACCCCCCTCTGTTGCTATCTTCTTAACGTAGATTCATCTCGTGATCTACTGTGTTGTCCTCATGTTTGTGTCTGTTATCGGTCGGTTCCTATCATATGTTTCTGAAAATGGTTCCTGCCTGGATGATAGAGTATATAGGTTTGTATATAACTAACTGTGGGGAAAAACAGAAAGAAAGAATAGATATAGAGAAGGGAAATGACAAGGCTGAAGAAGTAAGTTAATGCCAGAACTGGAGTGGGAAACTCGATGCCATCCAGAGGATGAATTTTCTCCTATTGAAAGAAAGACACGTACAACAAATAGAAGTGCTACATGAAAAAAATGATCAAAGCTGCTTCTGAAGTATAGTTCAACCACTGGCGGCTGCTGAAGTTGCCTTCTCTTTCTGAGTTTGGTGAAAATTTGGGAGAGATGTGTGGACGGGCTGTGAAAGAACTTTTGCAGGAGGTGGCGGTTCCTGCCTCCTCATTGCTCTGAAATGTTGCTGTCACTTATATAAAGAAAAAAATCTGGTTAAGTTCATGAAAATGCCATGCTTTTGCAATGCTTTAGGTGATGACAGGATGGAACCACCTGCTGATAGCCTGCCTTGAGGGGAGGTGGTGGCCGGAGCTGCCTGAGGGAGGCTGGCAGCAGGTACGGTTGGTTGGAGATGAGGAAGGTCACTCACAATAGTCACTGAAGCATGAAACAAAAAAATGTATGCTAGACTTAATGTATACTAAATAGCTTCAATTATAGTACAGTTGTAGTCAGGTAACAGTGAGTAGCTTTCAGTAATGAATTACCTATGCTGACTTGCTCTATAACCTCATTAACAGAAACAAGAAATTAAAAGTGCTGCGAAATAATACATTTTTGTCTCCTGAAACCTCTCTTCTTTTGCATGCAACAGTAGAATTATTTTTCACATTTGTGTAAGTATTACATTTTTTTTTTTTTTAGTTTGAGACACTGTGTTTGTTAGAGGCAGTTGGAAAGTTTCTTCTTCTGTGTCCAGTGTCCTTTGTGAGGAGAGGTAAACACCTCGGGAGAAGTGGTTTTGAGAACTCTTGAGCATGTTCACAATAGAGAACCTTTGGCAGTGCACTGGTGAGAGAGAAAATGAGGAGTGTGCAGCAAAATTAAAAGCTTAGGAGGTATCAAAGAGAGGGCAAGACTTGCTTACTGAAAGGACAAGACACAGAAATTTATATGGAAAAGAAGAATTCCTTCCCTAGACAGGAATGTCAAAGTTTCTTCAAGCCAAATGCCACTGAAAGTTGATGCAAGAGAAGGCTGAGGGGGGAATCTGATCAACACCTATAAATACTTCA
>JAOXNG010000064.1:5831816-5842193 GCA_028566535.1 Scolopax minor
CCCTTCACCTCAGGCTGATTAGAGTGAATTAACTGCTATTGCAATTAATATGCAAAGTAGGTATTCATTATTTTTCTGATGGCAAATAATGTATAAATATAACAAAAATAGCCTTGAAAGAGGCTTTATTAATTAGGCCTGTAGACTATTGCTTTGATGTTGTATAGCACACAATCAGTCCTTTGCCCCCCACCCCAAAATGCACAAGGATGTTTCCTGATTTACTCCCCTCTCGTGTCCGTGTGCATCAGTTTGGTTTTAAAATAAAGGTGTGAAATCTTCCAGGCTTTCAGACTTGAGGCCTTGCCTACTGAAAAGGGAATGTTCTCCTCAAACTGCCTTTGTTGCTTTAATAAATGGTATCTCCATTGATAAACATTTCTCTGGTACACATAGCTCCCTTCCCTGCACAGTGTTAAGTGTTCATTGGGTTTTATATGGCTTCTTCTTTTCCAAAGATGAAATAACTAGTTATTTAATAAAACTAATTAGTTTGTTAGCTCTACTACAAAGCTGTGCCCAATGACCTGTAGACTGAGGAGAGCAATGCTACTTGGAGCAGGGGAAGAAGGAGTTAATGACCACTTACATAGGTTGGGAATATAAAATCCTGTGAGACTGGGTGCCGTTCATCATACATTTTTAAAGGCATGAGCTATAATCATCACTACTTTGAGTGTGAAAACTCTCTTAGAATGGATATTAAAATTTTTGGGGTAGCAGAGCTCAGCTATCAATGCATTGGTGCATACTGGTATAATCTAATTACTTTGCACCTGAATATGATCCTATATTTGTCCAGAAAAGTATTTTTATTTTCCTGCAGTTCTTTCTTTTTTTTTTTTTTTTCAGTTTAATCTTTCTCAAAAATTGTCGTCCTCTCAAATTCTACCTAAAATCTAGGTTGGTATTTGAAGGAACAGTCACAGAAAGGGTGTGTGAGGGTGTCACCATGGTGTACTGCTTTCCCCCTCCCCTCCAAAACTGCTACCTTTTTCCCCTCGTTCTGCTCAGGAGCCAGTGCTGCAAATACCTCTCTGGTTTTGGCGTTTCAGAAGAGTAATGTATTCGTGTGTTTGATTCAAAATTACTTGTGAAATCTATAATTTGAGTCTCAGAGCTGCTCTGCAGATGGAGGTTTCCTTCCCTGGAGCAAGATGTCTTCTGTCCATGAGGCTTCCTGGGTGTGGGCAGCTGCTGGGGACCTGTGTGGAACGGGGCAGGAGGGGAAGGCAAGTAGCAAAGTGGCCTTTAGCTTTCTGATTTATTAACTCCATAATGTTTGGGACTTTACAGAGTTCTTTCCATGCTGAATGTGCTGTTGGGCTGTGCTTTTTTCCTATGAGAAGAAGCAGGTTCAAAGCAGGAGTCATAAACTTGTAGCTGAAGGTATCTGCCAGCTATAGATAGACATATATATATATATATATATACATACATACATACATACATACATAGAAACTTTTCCAGTGTTTCCTTGAAATAGTTTTATTTTTGTTATGTAACTTGGTGAAATTTTCCCCTTCCTGGTTGCTGTGTGGGATCTTTGGTGAAGAGAGGGAGGGCTGGGTTGGTGGTTTTCTTGTTTTTATTTCACCTAATCCCTTCAGTATTTTCTGTAAACAAAGATAATGTATAATTTTGTGCTAATATATAATACTAACATTTAAAAAAAAAAACAAACCACAAACAAATTAAGTAAATGGTGTGTTTGGCACAGAAGGCTGTGTCTCTGGATCAGCTGACAGCCTCTAATCCTAAAATTCCCAGGTTGCTTCCTGCAGTCTCTTGTTTAATTCATTACTTCAGTTCAAAATTCTGTAACAAGTGTGGCAAGTGTATTATGGATACGGCTTCTCTATAAAGTGCTCTGTCATACCAGCACAGGCTTTCATTGCTCTTGAAATGAGACAAGCTTCATGTGGAAAATCACAGCAGATGATTCAGTAAATAAGGATTAGAATGATCCACTGAAAGGAAATAGGTAATTACAAGCCAATAACATAAATGAATAAATCAAAATATCAGACATATTTAAGATCTTTCAAATTTGAAATATGCCATGCGCTCATGGCAATTAACAGCTTCTGAAAAAATCTCAAACCAAATTTGTAAATTATGAGTACTAAATTTATAAGGTAAAATTTAGAAGAACAGAGATAGCGTTTTTAATGCTTAGAAACGGTGAGAGAACACAGGATTAGAAGTTCCTAAAAATTCGATGTGAATAAGAGCTACCAATTTGCTTTGCTGGTATTTTAAAATCACAATACATATTTATCAGCAGCATATTAGGTCGTATGGTTTTGGTTGAGAATGTTTTTGCAAAATACATGTTGGAGTAACCACTAACCCTATGTGTTTCCAGACTATTTAAGCTGTAAGTAGTGTCACAGCCATTTGTAACACGATCATCATTGGAACAGTTGCAAATGTTTTAGAATAAATGGGAGATAGGAAAGGCCACTAAAAGATGTAAAATAGTTTAATACTTGTTTGTCATGAACAGAGACAATTGTTTAACAGATTTCCAACTATTCTACAAATACAATTTGATTGTCCATGTGCTGTTCATAGAACAAAATTAAAAAAAAAAAAAATTGCAGTTGACTGTCAAGTTCTATGCCTGTGGCTTGTAGATATTGGATCTTAATTGGCATTGTGCTAAGAAAAAAAAAGATTTTGTTTTCTTCCAGAAGGAAAATTGCCTGATCAAGCTTTTCATATTTTCAGTTGATTATGTGAGTGAATGAAATTTAACTCTGACTAGATTACACTAATACCAGCTATTAATATCCACTGACCATATTTGACTTACAAATAAATGAAGTTTATATAAATGGAGGCTAAAAAAGGTTTATCATTCTTCTGAAATAATAAGAATGCTGCAGGAGTGGAAGCCATTATACTTTCCCAATACACAAGTAAATGCTGTAGCTTGGCATCTACAATTGCATGACTGAAAAGTGAATGATGGATGTCCCATTCATGTAAGAGGTTATTAAGGAATGAGCCTTGCCCTAGAGTCAGTCAATAATTCATATCAGAATATAGCTTATTGAATTGGTACCAATATGCTAGTTTTCTGAATATGAGACTCAACAAATACTAATCAAGAATCAATTAATCTCTACTGAAAATTGTCAGTGAGGGCAAGGCAGCTGTTGAAAGCAAAGTATATGTGACTGTAGACTCGTAGGAAAAACTATTTTTATAGTCATTCTTATAGGCAGTAAAGTTGTTTTTAATGAAAAGATAATGCAGCTTTCAGAAGTTAAGCGTATTTAGCTATTGCCATGAATTCGAAAGTATCAAAAAGCCTCAGGACCAAAATAATAACATCTTAAAAATAACCTCTTATCACAGCTTGGCTGAGCAAAAGAAAAGTGACAATACTGCAGATTCCAAGCAGCTGCATGAACTGCTGAGTTATAACTTAAATTTATGATTATGTGATGGTGTTAGTGAAACAGAAGGATGTGGAAATGTGCCTAAGTGCCTTAGAAGTAGCGTAGCTACTTACCTTCTGATCTCCTGGGCAGGGAAATCCACCTTTGTGTCAATGCTTGGATGAGGGAAATCGTTCTCAGCGTAGCAGGAGGCATGGAAGAGTTTTGGAAGTGCTCCCAAGAAGTGAGGGGCTGTTTGGGTGGACCATAGTGTGCAGCTGCAAAAAGCATTTATTGCCTCTTGTTTTCCTGTTGTGCTGGTTTCACTTGGAACGCTCTGACCCATTGCTGCCTCGGTGTTTGAGCTTCTGATGGTCATATTGATCCGTCAGTACAAAATAGTGGCCAACAGAATGACCCCATAAGGAAAATCCCTTAACATAAAATGTTTTATTTAATATCTTGCCACTTGCCATAAAATAGTGTACCATAACTGTTCCATCCGTTCCCTAATGTATGGGCATGACTGCACCATGTGTGACACCATATTTCCATGCCCAGCTCAATTAAAATTAAAATCACTGAGCATCAAAATACACAATCTCAATTAATTTACAGTTACACTCCTATCTGTATCTGTTTATTATTAGATACTGCAACATACAGAAAGATATTTTTTTTTTACTTTGTATTCTTTAGAGTATTCAGTAAAACATTGAGGAAAAGCTTATGAAAACATTAGCTAACTAGACCAAACATTTTTGGACAATTATTACTTGTATAACTCTTCTCACACAATGGAAACAGATCAAGTAATATCACAGGTTGTCTGTGGGCTTTCAGTTGTGGCAACCTCTGGGAATCAAAAATTAAAATCCTTCTGTTTATATATTTGTCACAAATCAGCATTTGTTGGCTTTAAATCCTGCATATATAAACCAGTCAGTTTTCTAGAAGCTTCACGTTAGTTCTAGTGGTTATGCACTAATTATTAGTAGTATAATGAATAGTTCTGCCTTCCCACTGGCACTAGCCGCTGCAAATGAAAGTTTAAGAGATCACCAAGAGAGTAACAACAGCAAAACCACTAGAGCCTTCTCCATGGTGGAATGAAACCAATTGAGTTGTCACTTAACCAAAACTGAGTTCTGTTTCATAATGTCTTAAAAAAAAATATTGCGGAATCATATCAAAATATGTTAGACTTGGAAGGCATGTTCAGTATTATCTAGTTCCATGCCCCTGCCATGGGCAGAGACACCTCCCACCAGACCAGGTTGCTCAAATCCCCATCCAGCCTGGTCTTGAACACCTTCCAGGATGGGGCAACCACAGCCTCTCAAAGTTTTATAGTCTTTGATCTCAGAACAGATAAAATAATGCAATTGCAATACTTTCCATCTGATTTCAAATGTAGTTTTATATTAATCAAGTTTACTTTTTTTCTACTAACTTGATGATTTGTTGCCTATGGTCTTTGTTTCACACCAGCCTTTGTTGGCTTTCTGTTGTTTTTTGTTAGTTTTGGGGTTTTTTTAAATTTAATGTTCAAGTACAATTTTGGGGAGAAAAATGACTTGCTTAGGTGGTAGTTAATGGGAAGCAGAACTGTCTGTTTTTCTTTGCTTGCTGTCAAATGCTGAGTTGAAGCATGGCATGAAGTAATTTGGTTGTTGCTGACATTAAATGATGCTGCAGCTGGGGATCTGTAGTGGGGACATCAGGGGCTCTGCAGACCTGCATAAAGATGAGCTGTTAACAAGCCTCGTGTGGACCAGCAGTGTCCAAACCACTCTCTCTGACAATACGTAGTTGACCAGAAACTCAGGATGCAGGGCAAGTTCTAATTATTTAATTAAATTAATTAAAATTAAATTATGAATTAAAAATTAATGAACTCTGAAGTTTATTACCTTACCAAAAAAAATAAGGAAAGAAGATGTCTAAACAGGAAATGTTGGGTGAGAATCTTGGTTTTATTTAATTTTGCACAGTTATGGTTGAGATAAAGACTTTTTTTTCTTAATGAGCCCAAAGTACCTCTTCACTGGTGTTCACAGACTGGAATCATCAATTAGAAAGGAGTAAATCCTGCACCTGCAAAGTTTACTGCTTCATTTCAAAGGAAAGCTGCATGTTGAGATAAAGATCAGCTTGATCTGTTGCTGTGAAATACAGACTGTCTCTTTTCTATTCTACACATGCACAATTTAAACTAGTTTAAGGATTCATTGTGTTTGCTTGTGTAGATTAGAATGAGATGGATTTGCTCCCCTTTGGCCTAAAGGTGAAATTATTAGCATGTGTAAAGTTTTGTTTAAAATATATTCCTAATATAAAATTATATAGAGAGATTTAAAATAGAATTTAAAGTGTAGTTCTTGTCAAATTTGTTCTTCTACAGCAGAGCCTATGTCTTCATCCAAAATCATTTTCAGGTTTGATGTCACTGATGGTATTTAATGACTTAAATCTAAGCCAAGAGCTGTGAGGGTGGTAGTATTGAAGAAGGTACCAGCACAGATGTGACTCTTCATAACTGTAGCAAAATGAAGTGTATAGATGAGAAAGTAAGGAGAAAACAAGTGTAGAGGAGCAGTACCCACAGCAAACCTGTCAGCTTCCAGCGGTGTATAATACTGTGATTTCCAGAGTTAGAAACATTGCATCTAATAGCCACTGATATATTCTTTTCTCATGAATTTGCTGGAAAGAAATCCCCACCCTCGCTGTTGACTGGTATTCATCATGACTTTAAATTGTCAGTTTTCAAAACTGTGGTGTGAAGCTTTTGGGATCTAAAGACTACACCTCTAATTATAATCCCAGCCTTTCTTTGGGTCTGTCTGAGACTCCTAAAGCTTGCCAACTGTTGGTTTTTAATTAATTTAATATAATCCTATATAACGATAATTATTGTAGCATTTTCTGTATAAGATGGATAAGACAGGTTCTCAAATGCCAGCTATTACTGACATTTAATCTGGTATAGGTCATAAAATACCAAGGTGGAAGAACTGCTATAATTTTTCACATTACTAGTAAATTTTAAATAAATGAATATTGCAAGAATGCTGCCTCTTTCATTCTCTGTAACTTTAAATAGACCAAGTTACTTGACAGATCACAGGCTGGAAGACAAAGCATTCTTAATTTAAAGTAGAGATCTATATGGTGATATATGTAGGTGGTGCAGAGAACACGGATTTTAAATCCGACAAACTGAATGGATACACTTTTTGCTTTTCATGCTGCCAAATCATCCATATAACATTTCTCAACCTGGTTTGAAAGTGTCATGGCTCAATTTCTCAGGTAGGAAAGCCACTGGAGAAGTGGGATGGTGTTTGGGAAATAAGTCTCCCATGTCTAGACAGTCATTTTTAAAAGGCGAGTTACTGCTGGTGCTGTCCCCATTTGCTCCGTAGCTCTAGGACAAAAGTTAAATCTACCAAGATCCACTTGGTTTTCCTGTTCACCTGAGTTTCCCCAGGCTGCAGGTCAGACACACTGATTAGACACGTTTTCAGGGGTTTTCTTTTTTATTATATTTTCCCCTACAATTACTGAAAAATTAATGAAAACTTGCCTCACCTGGCCCCCAAATCCTCTTAAAAAGTAAATTCTAAAATTATATCTTTTCAACTAAAGGAAAAAGTTGTTTATTAAGTAGAAGACAAAACAGTCTGTATATAATAATATGTTGTGAAAATTAAATAGATTCAGGAAAAATATTGTGTTTATTTTTTTCTCTGAAAGAGCTTCAGTACAATACAAATTAAATCTGTGAAAACAAGTATTTTAATATATGTATTCTGTTATGTACTTTGCTTCATGTAAATATTACAAATGGTCAAGTGGCGCCTTTTTCTTGCTCCAGAAATCATTCAAAACAGAATAATAGAAAATATTACATTAAAAATACATATCTCTAGTTGAGTTTGAAGGATAGTGTATGTCAGACCCTGAGTTTGCAATGAAGAAACAGAACTTTAATTTTTCAATGGCAAATTTATTTTACTATATCTTGTATATTTGATGAAATATACAGCAGCTGAAATTAGCCATCTAATCCTCAGAAATAATTACTCAGGATAATCTAAGAACTGCATTAATCATCATGGTTTTTTTAGGCTTGGAGTTGCAGATTTAAGTAACACTTAGAGCAGTGTGTGCATGATTTGAATGTAAACACACTTTATAAATACATAAAGTCTGTGAAATAGTATTATAAAGACTTTTTTTGTCTGTCATGTTAAAAGTTTGATTAAGTGATGATAATGAAACCATGTCACATGACTGTTTGAGTGCCTGTAAAAAATGCATTTTCTCAGTAGATCAACACAGCGATTTGGCACAGCTGGTTTGCAATAAACTGGGAATAATCAATGTTTCTTCTTTCTTATTCTAATTGATGAGCTCGTTGTAAGATGCAGGGAAGTACACTTAGAGCCTGAAAGGGCTCTACTGCCACGTTCTGCATCTGATTTATATCCAAAGGCATACGTTTGCAGATGAATGGCAATAACTTGACAAGTTAAATATTAATGTTTAGGGCCCTTAAGGAATCCATTAATACATTTGCAATGTGTCTTTCAATTATAAATAATTTATTACAACTTTGCATATATTTATGAAAAAGTGATATAAAAGGTAAAACTAAAATTTTATATTGGGGATAAATTGTCAAAATTCAGATAACATTCTCATCAGAAGACAGAGAAACACAATGAAAACACACCTTTGCACAAAATTACTCAAGGTAATTATACAGCTTTAATGAAAGAATATTGAATTGTATTTAGAGAGAAAGCAGATTAAGCGAGTGTAAATTTGATGTCTGTGAAGGGATGCAGGTTTTTCAAGAGTACGTCTCATAGCTGTAATCTTATTGTTGATGGAGGGAAAAAAAACCCAATCTTTATTATGATTAGAATGACTGTAAGACAACCTTTCATTTTTATCCTCTAGCAAAAGTTATGAATTGAATTTTCATTTCTATGGGTGTCCTCCTTTGATTTATTGGTATTATGTTCCAGCCATCCCAATTTCAGCACGTACAGGAACCTACACTGATTTGTGAGCGGAGCAAGAAGGAGAACATGGCAGAGTTGATGCGGGCTTGCTACGTATTTACTCTGAGTGTGAGGTAGAATAGCTGATGAGAGGATATAGAAACTGTGAAAAGATATCATAAGATAGAAATTCAGCTGTACATCTCGCTATGGTATATTATCCCTGCTGCACCCAGGGATGGTCGATAGGCGCACTGGAGTGCTTCTTGCAGTTACCGCCCTGCAGAGAAGGTTTATTTGGGTGGAAAATGGAGGGGACACAACTTTTTAAGGGTTGTTATGACCTTTAAAAAGCTTTATTTTATGTATATTTGATTACCATTGCTAAGGCAAAAGAAAATGAAGGCTTTTATCCCCTTAGAAATGGAAAGGATCTTAGCTTTATACTTGGCGTATTTTTATAGAGCTTTTAGTAGGGGATAAAAGAAGGAAAAAAATTCTTGCAGGATTTTTCTCTATTTCCCTATGTATGATGCTCCGTTCAGTAAGAACTCCACAGATTATGACAATTTGTAGCTGCTTTAGCTGTGAACCAGAATTGCTATATTTTTAAATCCATGCCCCAAATTCACAGTTGTTTACCCCATTCACTGCTGAGACTGTCACCCGTGTTACTGCAAAGAAAGCCTTTGTTTGAACTGGTGTTTTCTTTGTAAAGAGAAAGGTATTTTATTAGAAATGTCCCCCCCTAAGTCATTTGGGTTGAACTTTTGTTGATTTTGCCCATATTCTGTTGTGCAACAAGTGGTGGTTCGAGCTTGGCTCTGTGCGGCGAGAGTGAGATGTCTAATGGGGTTTATTTCTATCTGCCACTCAGCTCGGTGCTGTTCCTGCATGGTGCTAAATCTACATCTGAGAAGAAACCAACATTATTTTACTCTTATGCACTCATTGTTAGGATTCCAAAATACTAGGAAAGGTTGGAACGTGTGTCCTCCTTGGGTTGCAGAAATCATGCAGGAGCTCTAATAGAATTTCACTCATAGCACAAAAAACATCCACCCCTATCTTTTCTTCCAAAATCGGTTACAATAAAATTAAAGGCACCCTGCTGGAGAATCTGCTAGTTTTTAGCCCCCTAAACTAGAGTGGATTTGCAAAGGGAAATTACCCTCAGGGTGATGGGTGCTGCATTGTGCTAGAAAGAAGGTGAGTGGTAGAACCCAAATGCCCAAATCAAATGGCTTTTATATTCCTGCCCTGGGGAAAAATTGCCTTTGCCCCAAACCTGGCAATTTCATTAAATGTGGGTGTTTTAGAAAATAGTACTGTTCAGGTACCACAGATTTGTCTGTTACACTAAGGGCCATGGCTCATTTGCTACAAAAATGGGCTAAATGTAAGTGGCTGACTTTTTTTTTTTGCTTTAGATGCAGGTGTAAAAGGAAACTATTGAACCCAGAAATCAAGTTAATCATCAACAGAGGGGAAAGTGTTCCTGTACCATGCCATAAAGCATGCTATTAATTAAATGCAATGTACAATCAAATCACATTCATTCTGATTAAATGTGTTGGAAATCAGATATAGAACTGCATAGCAGTCCCCTTCTGAGAATCTAGTAAATAAATCTACAAGTAGTAAGTAGATCCTGATGCCATAATATTTAATTTACAAGCAGAGCGTCCCACACGTATTTTCACAGTCTTTTTAATTAGGTGTTTCGATCACCTCCTCTGAAGGTTCCTTGTTCACCCCAGCCCATGTAACTTTAGTTATCCCACAGAGTATCTCTCCATGTTTACAGTTTGTGCCATCTGGTGCTTCTCAGTGCCAATGGTCTTCTCATGAGGCTTTAAACCAATTAAATTGCACCCCATTTCTATTACTCTGGTTCAGTGTGGTTTCTTACACCATAATCTCTCTTCTTTTTTTTTTTTTTTTTTTACGACCCCAAAACCAACAGGATAAAT
>JAOXNG010000064.1:5854075-5865517 GCA_028566535.1 Scolopax minor
GAGTGCTGCCTGGCAAACGCTGTGCAGCAGCTTGCTCAAAAAGGGGGGATGGCACACAATGGCACACAGATGGGAATGGCTGGTAGCCACAAGGTGGCCCTTTGGATTACCTGTCTGTTTCGGGTACTATCTCACAAGAAACCACCTTCTTTTGTGGCTGTATTCTGGTGAAAGATTTATTGTGACACAAATTCCCTTTTTTCTATTGTTTTCTCCCACCTAATCTTTCTACGTGCCGATGCATATAATTATCTGGCTTTAAATGGATTTCCATGGTGCTGTTTTTTCGCTCGCCGTAGTCAGAAGCCACGCGTGTGAAGCGGACCCACACGGAATGCCAGGGGGATGTTCTCATATCTGTCTGCTCGGCAGCAGCTACAAAGCACGGACTTGTCGCTGCAGGACTGGCTTCATCTTGGGGAGCGATGGCAGGTCATGCAAAAGTATGTTATTTAAATCAAAGAGTTTGCCAGCCAATGGGACTTCAGGGTATAGATCTGGGTGTTATTTAGCATCCTTATCAATAACAATAGAAATCATACGGGCTGCTTTTGGGTAAAATTTGCTACATGTACCTGACAATTTCTGCATATATTCCTTTCATTCCCTTAAAATGATTTGATTTGGCTGAGTTCATACAAGTGACAAATTAAGCCCAGGATGCTGTATAGAGGATTCTAGAAATTATCACAGCTTTTAGGTTACTCAGTCTTACGCTTTCTTTATATATTATGAATTTTTACAGCACAGAGGTAGTGAAGTGCTGTTAAATAATTTGTCACACCTAATTTCTACTCATACAAACTACTCCTATCTCAGAAGTGTCACGATTTGGGATGGACTGACCACTGGAAGAACAACAGAAGCAGATCATTCATGTGAATACCTCAAGCAATTTTTTTCTCATACTACTTTGTAAGAAAAAGTTTGAAGTGTTAGGTCCTTCGGTCACCTATAGCCGACAGCACAGTCCTCAACGTTTTTTGGGGCCACCTATTTTTGTTTGGTTTCTTGATCAATGTTATTGATTCAGTTCAGATGAAATTTTAAAACGTATATTCATAGTACTAAAGATCTAAAGATATTTATTTTGAGGAAAGAAAATTGCCTTAGTAAGCTTCAGTTATTTTAATTAACCTAATTAATTAAATTGCAAAAATGTGTATTTTGTATCTCAGTATGAAAGAACAGTGTGTGTAGATTTATGTTCATTCCTGTTTGAAAGAAATTTACTGTAATTTTTTGTCTCTTTGCTTTCTATAAGAAACTTCAGGTGAAAAAAATATGTTGTTCTGTATTTGCTGGAGTTTATGATCTTGTTAGATTCAATGATTACTTCAGTCATGGTCTACATTATCCTGATAGATCCTAATGAATTGTAAAATTAAATGTCTACAAGGCTATATATGTCCATTTCACAGCAGATTTCTGTGATCTAGCATTGCTTTGCAATGTGAACTTTCACAGAAAAAAATAATTAGATGCAAGCGGCTCACTGAAGTAATTTGTGTTTTAATAATTAGCTAGATTTCTTGAGTTTAGATACCTTTGGAATATATGAAAGTTTAATTTTTGGTATTGAATAATGTTCCTGCTCCCCCACTAATTGTGCCAGTTAATTAAACAGTGACATTATGCACTGTAAAGAAGATTAGGTGGCATCAGTTGTTTACGTTTGTAATCTTTCTTTTGCAGGACCAAAGAATGAATTGTTTCTTTTTTATGGGAAGGGACGCCCAGGAATAATACGGGGAATGGACCTTAATACCAAAGTATCTGATGAATACATGATCCCAATAGAAAACTTGGTCAATCCTCGTGCTCTGGACTTCCATGCCGAAACCAATTACATTTATTTCGCTGATACTACCAGTTTCCTAATTGGACGACAGAAAATTGATGGCACAGAGCGAGAAACAATCCTCAAAGATGGTAAGCAATGCTAACTGATAGTGACATTCACAAGAATCTCACTAAGGAGAAGCTCAGCTGACATTTACAGATAATTTAAAACTTTATTTTAATCTCCCATGGAAAACAGACCCAAACTAGGCCTTAACAGTGTTGAAGATTTATTTAAAAAACAAAACAACTTCTTATTTATTTTTCCTGAGTGCAGAAATGTAAAGTTTGGTTAAGTTGCTCTGTTGTGAATTCTAACTTTGTCCATTTAACCTTATCCTTGCCGGTGATTATCTTCTGCATCTCCACTGCATTCTCTCAGTGGTTAGAAACAATGGATCCATAATATAGTTCTCTGTAATCGCTTCCTGAGCTGTCTCCTCTCCTTGTCGCCTTTACAGGACTTCTTCACTCCAACCTGTATCATGGTGTGGATTCTGGAGTTTATTCATGTAGGTTGGCAGAATCAGACTTCCTGAAGTGCTTGCAAAGTCATTAGAAAGACAGGAAATGTAGATGATTTAGCATTGTCTGTCCTGATGCATTTTACATGGTACATGTGGAAGCGACAGGAAGACCTAAACGTTTTTTAGAAACTTAAGATGTTTGTACCATTTATTATATCAAGGAGAAAATACCAGCAGTTCTAGTTTCCACCCTTCCCACCATGCTTTAGAGAATCTCCCTGGTCTAGAATCAGATCTTGTCATACTAAATGCTGTTTCAGTGATTGTCAACTCATTTTTCTTTTTCTTTTATGGACCCTTTTCCTGAAAGACTGTTTCAGTGGGAGGTAACAACTGCTTTGTTTTCTAGTACTCAAGAAAATAAGCAATATGAATATTCATCTCAGCCTTCAGAGAGTTTAGTATCTTTACTTGTAAATTGAAGCTTGAGACAGAGACAGTAACTAAAATACCAGTGTTTAAGCACAGGGATTTTCATTCCCTGTCATTCATAATCCATGTTTTAATCCAGCTGTCTCAGAGAAGTTATCTCCAGTTTGCCATGTCATTTCAGCATAAGGTCTCTCTAGACCTTGGAGCCTGCACAAAGATCCTTTAGTAGCAGTTGCAAGGAATAGGTGGCTCTTGATGCTATATTCATGATTGCTTAATAAAAGGCAACAGAGTAAATAATGCTCAACCCAATCTGGTAATTCTTCATTTTACTGCAAATACAGAAATGGGTCATACACATACACAGAACTTCCTTTGCTGACTTTCTTTGACTAAACAGCAACCGTTTCATTTTACAGCAAAGTCATCCAGATGTGGAGGAAGGAGTGGACAGTATGTAGATTTAAACATTACAAGGTAGCATCCTTGCTGACAGCTATTAAACAGGTTGGGGTTAGTCTAATCAAACATGCCAACATACAGCAAATTGAAGAGACTCTATTAAAGAATGTTTAACTGGAACTTAATAAGAAGTGCTACATAGCAAAAATACCAATGCAATACCAAAAGGAATATCCGATGATTTATTAGTGGTGGTGCTAATACTTACCCCCAAAAATATCACTGTCATTTTCTCCTCCCCAGGAGTTTACATTGTTAGGTAGAACTTGGTACATTTTCATAACTTTAAAGTGTGCTTAAAGAACACTTGTTAGGGTATTTTTCACAATTTAAAAAATTAATACAGCCTCCAGCATTACCACCTCAGCTTTTATTCTTGTCAGCTCTCAAGAACTCAGCAGGGACAGATTAAATCGTTCCTTGGTGGAAGGCTACTAGAGGAAATCAGGTGTGTCAGGAGGTGGCTTAATATTCGCTCTGAACAGCAGGCTGTTAAGGAACTCTATCTGTGGTAGGTGTCACTTCTCAGATTAGAAGTTGTCATTTTTTCTGACTATCAGGTTTTGCAAGAACAGATACGCCAGCTCAAACAACACTGTAACTCAGATAATTACAGTTTGCCTACACGAGAGCCTGATCCTACAAGCTGTTGACTGGGAACTGAGAACGCTGAGCACCTCGCACTGCTGGAGCTTGATTTTCCCATACAGTTTTAGCTGTGATTTCTTATTCTTCACTTCGGGAAACAAACTGCTGGGTAGTATTGATAAATATTTGACAGGCCACAGCATGGCCTAGCCTAGAGGTGGCGGCACAACTGCAATAGCAGTGTAATTTCACCAGGAACAGAAATTGCTGTAATTAAGTTTTCAAAATTGCATGGAAAACTAGGTTTTTAAATTTAAAAAAAAAATATTAATGGAATAAACCAGACATTTTTAAAGCAATTTAAATATTGTTCAGTTGTAGTAACATAAACACAAAGTCTTTTTACTTCTCTGTGTCCCCCTTATTTGTTTGGGATGGCTGTAAGCCTTAAAGTGTTATATTATTCACTTGTAACTATTAGCAAAGATGGTCAAGGGCTAACTTTTTACTTGAATAAGGTCAAAGTTGTCTGTAAAGATCTTTGGAAGCTGTTTAGCTGGTTAGTATATAGAAGAATTATATTTTAATCGGTTTTCATGTTAATCTTTAGTGTACATGACCTACTTGACATTGAGCTAGGCCATTCTCTACCAAAATAGACACTTGTAATTCATGCTTGTAAGTTCTTGAAAGTTCTTGCATATTTAAAAACAACGTGGCAAATTCCTGCCTCTAGAACTAAAAGTTTCTAAATATCTTGTATCTATAGTCAGTATATTTGGAGCCCACAAGCTAATTTTGATTGTAAAATTCTGGTATTGTCCAGAATTACAATTTTTTTTCAACTATCAAGAGAAGAACAATCAAAATGGTCTTTTATTCACATAATCCTTTTCACATTGAAAGGCGTCAAAAGCCTGGTTTACTGTAGCCAAATCGATTTTATTTAACCATTTATTTCTCAGCTAGTTTCTGTGTATTGTCAATGATTTCTTTCCTTTTATGGTAAACTAACTCATTTGCATATTTATCTTTATTCATCTGTACTGCTTCTCTGTTGCTGTTGTGTCCACACAGAGGATACTCATTAGGGAAAAAACACACTTAAAAATGTTACATGGTTGTCATGCTATGACTTCCAGTAGGCATCAGCTTCTTTTATTTTTCTGTTCTTAAATATTGAAAGCATGCTGACTGAAGTATCTCTCTTAATAAAGGGGTCCTTGTTATTTTTAACATACTTCATCGTTATATTTAAATGCATTTTCCTCTTTTTTTTTAAAAAGTAAATAGTTATAAAATTAACAAAAATTTAAACATTTTTGCAATGACAAGGTATTTGAAAACACTATAGTTCTGCTAACCTGATAGGCAATATAGGCATTAAAATCACTAAAAAACTTTGTTCAAGAAAAACAGTGTGAAGTAATTTATCATGTTCCAATGTTATTAAGATTGTAATGGCTCCTTTTATAGAAGCTGCTATTACATTCAGGTGTATAAAAAGCCCAATATTTAATTTATTGGGTAAAATTGTCATATTTTATTTTAGTGTATTGTTGATGGCATGCCATATGTTATCTGTGGGTTATAAGAAGCAGAAAGTTTTCTTTACTGCTCTAAGTAAACCATGTAGACTGTGGCTCAGTAAAATAGCTTTGTATCCCCGTCTGTCACAAAGAATTTCCTGATTTTGTGTAGGGGATGAGATAGTTTAATAGAGTGGTAGTATGTAAAGGTGTTGAGGATCTAAAAAGTACTATTGGTGAAGAATTTTTTCCAAATAAAACACATCTGACATGTTGCAAAATAAAATTTGTAGGTCTGCTGAAGTTACAAATGTCAGTAAGAACTTTCTGGTTTAGGCGATGACAAACACAGTGCCACTGCACGATGCTGTTGCAGTAAAAATGACTCCGATAACAACTTAAAATGTCCCAAACCAGCACTTCAGGAGTTCATGGGGAGTTGTTGTCTGGAAAGCTGACAATTAAATTAGATATGTCTGGCAGCACAGTTCAAATAGAAAACAGTTGTGTTCAGTTTAGCAGATTTTCATGTGTAAATCTGGTATAAATTAAGTAGGATCATTGATTTTACTTCATGAGCATTTCATAAAAAATACATGATTTTTTTAATGTACATTGTGGTAAAAATATCTCTGCATCATGTTTGTTCTGAGAAGAGTTTTCAAAAAAACCTCCAGTGTTGATCAGAAAGTGACTAATTCTGACAGACACAGCAAATATAATTCAAATTCAAAGAAATAATCTAACTATAGTGTCCATTGTCTATACTAATGGATAATGTTACAACATAAACAGATGATATGAATCTCATTAACGTCTTCTCTCTCTCTCAACAGATCTTGATAATGTAGAAGGCATAGCAGTGGACTGGATCGGAAACAATCTTTATTGGACAAACGATGGCCATAGGAAAACCATTGCTGTTGCCAGACTGGAAAAAGCTGCCCAGAGTAGAAAAACTTTGTTGGAGGGAGACATGTCCCACCCTAGAGGAATTGTGGTTGATCCTGTCAATGGGTAGGAAGTAGACTAATTTATGTTGATTAATGTTTGTCTTCATAGCATAAATACGGGATTGAATTTTGCTTGTGTTGGGGTTTTTAGAGTCATGCAGTAGTCTGCAATTCTGCAGTAGTTTAAAATATCTGTAATTCCTGTCCAGCATTCTTGCCTGAAGCCTTCAGAAGAATGTGTATGCCCAGACACTGCTGAACCAATGTCAAGTTAATTTGAATGTGATTCACCTTTTTCTCAAACAAATTGAGTGTATCAGACCTCTATGTATTTTTAATACCAAGTGAACATTATAATACTCTCCTTTATTTCTCTCTTTGTAAGTCTCAATTTCTGAAGATAATTATAACCATATCCTTGTACATATTGGTTTACAAAACTAAATGAGACAGATATTTTTCATTACTTATGAGCATAATTAATTGTGATAGGCTGCATAATAAAAAGAACATTATATTCATGTGGTATAGTCATGGATTACCTAAAAATGCACTGTTACATTTATTCAGGGAATTGTCAGTGGAGAATGATGTAGGCAGGTAATTCTACTGTGGCTGGATTGATTGCTGTTTTCCTAATAATAGAACGTATTTACACTATCAGGTTTTCACTTTTGAACTTGTCCTTTGAGGAAGGGAAGTGACTGTGGAAAGGCTACAATTAATTAAGGTCAGATAGCAAGGATGTAAAAGCAGACCACAAAGCATAGCCATACCTACAATTACTTTGTTAAATTTTCCAGCTCAGTAAATGCAGGGCACAGGAAATAGTGTATGAAGACATATTGTCTGAAAAGGGCTATTACATAAAACACTTTGCTAATAAAATAGCTTGCCCTTCAGGATTATACTTCTCATGGAAGCTTTTCCTGAGGGATAGCATTTATTATGACATCTTAATTATGTTTGGAAAATATTAGTCTTGATTTAACCAATATAGAAGCATAAACTGCATTTGGAGATACAATTAAAGCACATTAATGTACATGTCTGTTACTGTAAGCGTGTCTTAGATTATGACATGATAACTAGGATAAGTACAGAGAAAAAGTTGATGGAGAAAAGCTCAGTAATTGCTGTTAACAGTCTTGTAAATATTTGTAAAACATACTTTGCCTTCCAGTAAAATAAATACAATACTGACCTGCATCTCTGCCTGAGCTCCAGGGTGTAAGCAGGTTTTATAATTCTGTGATTAATCCTAGTGTTGTTTGAGTCAACGTGCAGAGAAGTTTATAAGCATCATGGATCAAAAATTGATTTATGTTCTTAGTGTACATTTACAAAAAATTTTAAAAGAACCCAAAACAACCTTGTGGGTGACTTGGAAGAGACAGAAAAGAAACAAAAAAGGTGCATTTGCATATTTGTAAACTTGTGTAACAATGCTGCAATTTTTGGTCTCTTTCAATTCCTTATATAAAAAAACAGATTGATCAAATTACACTTGTACGTAAAAGCATGTTGAAGTAAAATTTTTGACCAGCATATTTGATGTCATTTATACAGATTTAATAATAAGCTGTTTTTCACTTCAGTGTTTCATTCCTTTGTAAAACCAGAATTTAAATTCCAGAACATTATTCTTCAAAGCTCAGATAGGTTACATGGGTTAGGATCACATAAGTCATTTCAGAAGTTTGTAGAATGTCCAAATCTAAATCTAATGAAATCAAAGGTGAGGTATATAAATACCAATTAAATCATGACATCTTTAACAAGTAGGATCATTTAAGATACGTGATGTTTTTCCTCTACGTAATGCTTAATAATTGAAATCCTAGATTTGACTTTAAATGTCTACTTCTAGTAAATGTTTTCAGCACATTGATGTCACTGTGCGTTATATGATCTGAAATACTGAAATATGAAATTCATAGATTACATACAGATTCTATGTGTTTCTTCCCTTGAACCTGGTTTTCCTTTGCAGGGTGGGGGGTGGGAATAAACCTAAGAAAACAAAAAGTGGTGTTTCTTAGTATATTTGGTACCCTCTGCTTTTGTATAAGTTCAAGTTGTGTACTTTAATTTGCTGGATTCAGAGCTGTCACCAGTAAATTCTGTAACAAAATATGATAATCAGATTAATTCAAGAAGGAAAAAGAAAAAAAGAAACATAGGGTGTGTTCTGTGCTGTCCAGTAGAAAATTTCTCAGAGAACTCATCTGAGCTAATACTTTTAGATGACTTACTCCAATGCTTGTCTGATTTTCCAAAGTAGCATAGGTACTTAGATTTCAGAGTTGTTTTGGTTATCTACATTGCTGCACTGTAAGTCATAAAACTATGCTAATATTCCCTACCAGATATTTGTCAAATATTTTCTATAGTCATCTATCTTTCTAAACATTCTTGTGAGGGACAGAGTGCTCGTAATAGTTTTTTGAGTAATTTCGCTTCTTTCATGTGGAATATGAAGTTCACAGAATGTCAAGGTTATCCTGTAGCTATTAAACCTGAGTACAATTAATTCATATAGTGCAGCTTTTTTTGATAGTATTAAACATAATCAAAAGCAGATTTTCATCATAAAGGCAAATTAGACTTGGTAATAAAACCCTACCAAACCCAACACAGTAAAAGTTTGAACTTTGTGACAAAGTCAATAAAATTGCTGGTTAAAAAAAAATTTAAAAATAATTATTTTGGTGTGAGTAAATAAGGTCTTAAACAATTCTTTCACATCTCATGTCAGCCCATTTTTTATTTATGTAATTCATTACAGTATGAGCAAGTCCACCCTAAATGTCACTTCAGCAGCATCCAGTACATGGAGAAAGTAAATATTGTAGAAATAGCAGTGGGAAGAAACGAGCAAAAGCCGAATTGGCTCTGGCTTGTGCAAATACGGTCAAAAACTGCTGCTAAAAATTACAGTATGACTCAGGTGATTAAAATGATAACTGAATGCTCATTTTTATAATTTCATAGCTGGATGTATTGGACAGACTGGGAAGAAGATGAAATAGATGACAGTGTGGGAAGAATTGAGAAGGCCTGGATGGATGGCTACAGTCGGCAGATTTTTGTAACATCAAAGATGCTGTGGCCAAATGGTTTAACTCTGGACTATCGTGCCAACGTATTATACTGGTGTGACGCCTATTATGATCACATTGAAAGGATATTTTTGAATGGAACTGACAGAAAGGTAAAAGAAAAATACTGCTGTTTTGCCACAGGCATGCTCTTTTTCTGGATTTTATTATGTTAAAAATACTTTTCGAGCTTTTTAAAGTCTGCATAACCCTGTGGTATATCCAGTGTCGTCTCGGTTGAAAGAAGTGAGGTTGGCAGTCTCCTGTAAGAGACTTAAAATTTTCATTTTTGGAAAGTGACACAAAAGTTGATTTTATTTTATTTTTCAATTTATTTTGTCTAATATGACAATGAGCTACATTTTGATTGAGCCTGGAAGCTACAAAGAGCTTTTCAGCAGAAAAAAAAAAAACCAAACCAAAACATGACACTACTTTTGTCTCTGCCAGAGAGGCTTTTATTTAACTTCACTGGATTTTGATGAATCTCAGTGCACTGTTTGAGCCTTTGTGGTAACTTGGAGAGGGGAAACTCTCAACAAATGCAGTCAAAGCTGGAGAGAGATTATTTTAGTTGTTACTGATGGCTGTGGTAGCTAGATACAAGTCTGTAGAGAAGTTCAGTGGTGTTTTGTAGATGGACCAAGTGCAGAACAGACATCCAGATTAAGCAGTTGACTAAAAGTGTAGTGAGGCATATGTCCCAAGGGGGGTAACAGTCCATCTATTAACTCTGAAAGATTCATTATACTGCCTAATGACTCTCTGTGTCTTTGTGTAGAAGTTGGAGCCCGGGTTAACCTAGTGCCCCTTTATGCTCTACACACGGAGAGGTTTATGGCAGAGCAGTCCTAGTTGCACAGTCCACAAACATAATTTTCATCAGGCTGTGATTCTAAAGCACCTCTGCAAAGGTACAAGGAGTTGGGCTGAGAGGAGGGAGAAAATTTTCTTTCAGTTTCTTTAACACTATAGTGTTGGTCTTTGCAAGAGGGAAGGAAGGAAGGAAGGGGTAAAGGGATTGTAGTGCAGGACAGCAAGAGGCACATGTAACATCCTCTAATATCTTTCAGGTCAGAGGATACGATTTCAAGGCAGACATCTGGAGCTTTGGGATCACTGCTATCGAACTGGCTACGGGGGCAGCTCCTTACCACAAATATCCACCAATGAAGGTGAGCGGGTTTCCAGATACTTGTAGAAGATAAAAGACCAGTGTGTTCTGTAGGTGTTTCCAAGAGTTTGGCCAGCATGCTTTGTTGAAGAGTTTGTCCTCTCAACTTGCGCTTGTGGATCACGATGTTCTTAAATTTATCTGAAGTCACCTTTTAAAAATATACCACTTAATATGTATTGTCTGTAACCGGGCAGTTCTTATTTAGATCCTGAGTCTCACCAAGGTCACCGTTCTTCAGCAAAGTGCCATGTGTTGTAATCCTGGAGCCTCTGGAGGCAGCAGATGTTTTTAGAGCTATAAATAATGATTCAGAGCATGTTATCTGGCATCCAGTGACACTGGGATGGTGAGCCATTCCTTCTCCTGCACTGATAATCCTTCTTCATATCTCTCAGAAATCCTATTACCAGTTATCCAAAGAATGTCTTCTTTTGTTTAATGCCAACAAAGTCCTGTCAATCACTGAAGCAACGGAAAGTACCCCAACAGTTTGAAATGGTGCAGTATCAGGAATGTTAGTATTTTATTGAAGCTGAGATGGAGGAAATGTTCTTGTTTAAACACCAACACTTCAAAAATCTTTTTAAAATATTTTGAGCTTTAGATAGGGAAAGTTAGCCCAACTATAAGGCTATTTCCTGACTCTTGAACTAGGAGCTACTTCCAACATGAAGCTCTTTCAGGGTGTCTACATTTTAAAGTTAGCAGAGGTGACCCCATCAGTTGAAGCATCCTGTCTTTCTACTGAGCTTTGAGTAGCCCTGTAGTGAGATCTGCTGGGGCCCTGTCTCAGTCATGAAACTTTGAGCCCCGTTGTCCATCTCTTCTGAAAGGCCAATTTACTTCTGCTCCTTGGATGTGTGTTCCCTCGGGTCACAGGAGGGGGTGCAG
>JAOXNG010000064.1:5876507-5899673 GCA_028566535.1 Scolopax minor
ACTGAGGTGTACCTCGTTTGTTATCCTACCTGCCACCAGTGAGTACCAGCTGCATTTACAAACAGCCAAGGCCCATCCTGTCCTGAGTGATGTGCTCTGGGCAATCCTGCTTTAGCAGGGGAGTTGGACTAGATGATCTCTAGAGGTCACTTCCAACTCTGACGATTCCGTGATTCAGTGGTACCTGTAATGATCAGAAAGTACCTGGCTTTCTTTTTCCTAACAGAGCTCTGTAATGCCTTTCTAACAACGCTTTAAGTCCTGCTGGTTTGTGTTGGAAAAATAAATTTAACTGGTGCCAGTTTAACTGCTGTTCATATATAATGGTGGGATTTACCATTATATGATTTTTATGTTGGATGATATCTTTCCACAAAAAATCTCAATGGCCTGAAACCGTGGGAAGCATTGCAGACTCCTCCCAAGCCAGCTCATTCCCCAGGATCTCTCATCTTGTTCTGAGATAAGGTCTGACTGAGATTAAAAATGAGGCCCGTTCCCTCTTGCAGTCTTGACAAGGTTTGAGATGCCAATCTGAGTGAGGAACCAGGTGCCACAGCCAGAGAACTGGATCCTTGAGAGTCATCACAGGCTGATAATCACATTTGGTTTGTTTATTAGTTGCTGATAGGTATTTGCACTAAAGAACAACAAACACAAATAATTTTAAACTACCAAAAAATGTCAGGTTCTGCACATACCAAGCCCACGTATAGTATACATCTTTAATTTTATTGCTCTAGTATGGAAATCATTGCTCCTAAATGTAACATCCCATCTTTTAAACATGGTCCTAAGTTACTTAGTGTAATGTATGTGTCAAAGGCAATTGATCCGAGGGTTTCCAAGACCCATCCATTTCCTGCAGCTTGTCCTTAACTTCTGCAGACTCCCTGCAGTTTCCATGTTTCCTTGTGCTCCTGGGAAGCCTCTGAACATTTTCATAGACGCCATTGAAGTATGAAAGTAAGTTGGTATTTCCCTGGCAGTCAGTTATTACACACACACAAAAAAATCCATAATAATCTGTCATGGGGTTTCACGTCAGTATTTGTCATTTGCCAATGGAAGAGAGGGGAAAGTATGTTTAATGAACCACTAGTCTTACTTGATAGACCAGCTCTTATGTATCCTTATTTTCTGCATGAATGGAACCAGGGAACAAGGATTTTAGAAAAAAGAAACAGGAAACAAAACACTGAGTTATTTCTTTCCTGCTGATAATTCTCTAAATACACTGATTTAAATGATGTTCATGGGGATATAGGTGGAGAGTGTTTTCCTTGCATGTTGGTAGATAATTCTATTCAAGCTTTTAAATAAAACTTAAAAATAGATGCATAAGGATTAATGCATGCACTCAGAAACATGAAGTTCGTTTGGAAAAGTGCAAGTAAGAAGACTTCAAATAATCTGCTTGTTTGTTTTTAAAAACCTTTTTACATTGTGTTCCCCTAATGACTGCTAAAAAGAAGTTGCTTTAAAAGCAGGAGCAGCAGGGGAAGGCGGATGAGCTCCCACATGTAGATTGCACATTCCTCATATGGGGGATTTACAGTTTACAAAGAACAGTGCAAAAAACACCACTGGGTACAGATGTGTGTTTATTAAATCCAAGTTCTATGTTAACAAAATGACTATTTAAAGCCCTTTCTTTCCACTGAGCTTTTACAGAACAAAAAATGGCTGACAACTGTGGACAAAAAGCCCTGAGCTCTCTGTGTGTGTCAAATTGCCTCTTTAGTGGCTGCATTAGGAAATCAGAAGCACAAGAAAAATTCAAATTGCTTCAGGCTTTTGTGTTGAAACTTCTTTAACCAGAGGCCTTATTTGACCTTCACAATATACACATCTTTCATTAACATGATGATCTGAAGACACACTGTCAGGTTTGTTTTGGGACAAAGAAACAATAAGAGGAAGGATTTAAGGGCAAGTAACCCATTAAGACTCATCTTTTATCTCTGTAGGTAACATTTAACTGTTTCTGCAGTGATTCATACCCTATATTTTCACAACTGTGAAAAATTATATTCTCTGTTCAACTTTAATTTAGCATCTGTATAGATGGGTTTTGTCTTCTAGTTGTTCTTTATTTTCTCATTATAAACAAAATAATTGCTTTATTGATATAATATGAAGAGGTAAGTTAATAGAAACATTGGTCAAATGCCAGGTTACAATTTAAATCTGTAAGTGAAATGGATGTGATTGAAAAATCCGTAGTGAATAAGCCTTTCTCTATTTATTCTTTGGGAATTCACTTGTCATTCATGGCAGTTGCAGATGGCTCCTGGACTAGAGGCCCTGGTCTAAATAAAATGTGTTGGAAAGAAATTAATGGGTAAAAGAAAAACACTTAACTAAATAATTTAATCATGCATTGGGGATGAAAATGAGGGTTTTCAGCTCCTGCAGGAAAAATTTAAGCCTCTTAATTTAGGCAGAGATCTCCAGGTTATGAGAGGCCAAGAATCCATAAATGTTACTTCATTTTTCCCTTGCGTGAATGAAAGCTGGAATAGTGAACAGAAGTTGACCCCTATTATTCCCTCCATCATCAGGATTCTTTTTTGAATGAAGTTTATTTAATCTTACAGGCAACAGGGAGGAAAGTTCATCGTTAGCCCTGAGAAAGACAAACACATAACACTATATATACAGTATTGCAATATTATAATATTGTATAGTGCATATATGATGCATGGTATGCATACATAAATGCTAATACATAGTGCATATGAAAGCAAAGTTCTCTTGATTGATCTAAAGAATCTACAATGGTTTTCATGAATGAATGTGTGGAAAGCAAGAGATAGATGTGAGCAAAAGTTGATTAAACACAATGCCGTACTGCTGCCTGGCCATACAAATTAAGACTAGGTATTTCATAGGTGTTTGAGGACACAAGAAGTAAGGATAATCTTACCAAATTTAGAATAAAGATCTGAGTTACTCATTTAGATTTGCTAGATAGTCAATAGAGAGAAGGTGGCATATTTTAACTTGTCCCAGCAAAGGAATCTTACTTCCGTCGGATTAAATGCTTCCTTATAGAACCTGTTTCTTTCCATTGCCTATACAGGGTTACTGAGTGACCAGATCAGAAACAAACATGTAGAAACATGTAGCCACAGCTGGTGAGATGAATCCCACCAGAGGAGTCATAGCTCCGCAGCAGTAGGCTGTGGGTATGCTGCTATCAGTAGGTGAAATTGGGAAGGAATTCATGACAGATCCTCAGTAAGAAACTGATAGCATGCTGAATTAATACTAATGAAACATTGCTAACCCATGTAGCTACTCAATATGAATTATTATAAACTTTTTATAGATAATTCCACTAGACATAAACTGTTGTCCAAGTCTGAGACTAAGATTGGACCTAGCCACACCTAGGTTTCATCAGGAGTTTAGAAAGTAAGGGGGTCCACTATGAACCTCATAACTCAACAGGAGGGTCCTCCTTATCCTTTTCATCTCTGCTCAGTGTGATTCATTCTAACTCAATTCTAATTCAATTTTCTGTTGTATGTTTCCTCCATGCATTTCTTAATAAAGTAAATCTTGCCATCAAACTTATTGAACCTTGATAAACCACTGTTAAATTTTGTAAAACTACAGAAAATTTATTGATCTCTGTCAACTTATTATTTTACCTCAACAAAATATATTGATGCTTCTCTCTTTTGAGTGACAGTCTGTGACAGTCAGTAAGTTCCAAAACTGCAGGGTGCTGGAAGGCAGAAGAGCACATAAGTTTATGACTGCCCATCCTTATCATCTTTCCTTGGCATCTGCTGTCAACAGATACTGGCATCAAGGTGCTGAGCTAAATGGGCCAATGGAGGCATTCTCATGCCCTTACTGTGTGCAAAGAGAGTGGTGTTTCCCTTAAATGTGATACCTGAGATGTATGCCGAGTATACACACCTGCTATCTTGAATTTGGACAGGAATATCTGAAGCATTCAGAGATTCCTGGAGAAAAAGCTCAAATCTCAGCAGATTGTGGAGCCTCAGTAAGTGAAGGGACCCGGGTAAATCTTTTCTCCGTCGCAGTGGCCTGATGTTGCTGATACACACTGAGCTTGTGATCCTCTGTAATGCCTCTGTCTTTTTCTGTATGGCTGTTACGTAGCCACTTTTTCTTTTTTCCCCGCATTTATGTATTTTGATAGCTCCATGTAGTAGTCATTACAGATTTCTATCCTAATTCTTTTCAAAACATTTTTTCAGTTCTGAGTTCTAGTGCTTACTGATATTTTATTTTAATACCAGACTTTCTTACGCTAAAATAAGGAGCTCAACTAATAAAGACTGTGAGGAAAAAAAAATCTTTTGGCAGAGTTGACTTGATTTTGATTTAAATTATTGTAATTTAGAACAATTCATTGATCAAAGCTTGTAATTCTCAAAGGATTTATTCAGATATAAATGAAATCGTAATCTGGTGTCAAAACTGCATGTGATATATAGTTTAAGTGGCCAGTATGATAAAAGTAATTCCTTTTCAGTAGTTGCTATAGTAACATCAATAGTTCTTTTTGATTTAGTCTGAAATGTTTGCAATCATGAATAGAACATGCAAACAACATGTTAGTAAATATATATATATAAGCAAAAACTTAACTACCTTTTAAAACAGTATCTATGTCTAGTATTGAACTAAGGTAAAAAAAGTCTTTAATTTTTAATTTTATTATGTGAATGATACAGTTCTGTTGTCCAGTCACATTGTAAACTATGTTGCTTTGTAATTATTACGAGGCTTAAAATGCTGTTCTGCTCAGTTTATTAATTAATTCTTTCTTCCAATGATCTTGCACCCTACGCACAAAGCACTCATGCAGGGTTCATGTGCTATTGATATCACACTTGCTCTGTGTTGTTTTCAATAGGAAGAATAGGTAGAAAGGTCAAAGATAAAAGCTACTGAAATGTCAAGGATAAGCCTGCAAGATGTCCTTTCATTTTAAATACCATTTGTTTCCAGATATATGTTAAACTTTAAAAGAAATGACTGTGGATGGCTGAGTAGGTGGAAAATACCTTGAGATTATTTTTAACCCAGCATTTGAAACTGTATAGTTTACTGCTCTTGTGTAGATCAAGTTTAGCAAGAGCTGCTAATAATAGACCCTGTTATTAGCGCAAAAGAAGCAGAACATATATACCTACTTCAGCTGCAAGAGCAGGCCAAGAGAATTTACATAACTCCATCCTTCCCCTGACACTTGGTAGCTAGCAAAAACATGTTTTTCAGATGCCTTGTTCACTCCTGAATACTAGGTTTTGTCAGTTTTACACTGTGTTGCATATTTCACTTTTTGACACCTACAATTTCACGGGAAGTAAACAGCAGATCTATGTGTGGTCATTGACATTAATGTGCATCAGTTTAGAAGCATTTTATAACCTTCCCAAATCCCTGCTCACTGTGGTATAATATTCTGGATATGCACAAGGCAACTTGCATCTGTTCCCTTTGGTGTTTTTTTTTATATGCACTTCAGTTTGCAAACCTCGTCACATTGATAAAGTGAGATTGAGGGTATTTTTCTGTAGGGAAATAACAACATTGTAAAATACTGCTACCTTTTATCACCTCGTAGTTAATAGAGGACGATCTCCGCATTGACACCAGTGTGATCAGAGAATCTTTAATATGTATTGTTTAATTTATGATCGAAGTACTCAATATTGTTTTAATCGACTGGTTTGCTGAGCAATTTGTATATCACAGTCTTTATCTATACAAGATAATAATACTAACTGCATCACCTGGGAATACCATTTAATTTATTATTTTCAGCTGTTTTCTCTGATTATTTCTTCTTTTTTTCTCCCCAGTCAATCACAGTTGTCCTGATGATCAGTTTAAGTGCCAAAATAATCGCTGCATTCCCAAGAGGTGGCTTTGTGATGGAGCTAATGATTGTGGTAATAATGAAGATGAATCAAATAAAACCTGTGCAGGTAAAAATTTTACTTGGTTTTGCATAGAAGTTCTCTAATTCCAGTTTTATAAACAGTTCAAGACTGCTCTGAGCCAAACTGAACCAGCCTGCTTCTAGTAATCTGATTATTGCCATTTTAAATTAATTCAGATTTTGATGCCACTAAGCTTGGAATATAAATTATATTTTGCTTAATCTTTGTGCTTGACTGTGCTTTCCAAAGTAATTCAGCACTTAATCTGTCCATGTGGGTTGACTGTCAAAGCACTGCTTAGGTACAAACTTGTCCCTGCTATATCTTTTTTGGCAGTTAGAATTTTGTTTGTTAACATGCTCTGATGAGTGCCATGTCATGACTAAATTTTATTTTATGCTGACAAAAGCATAATTAGCTATTCAGTTTCCCCAATGTTTTCATTGGAAAGTTATTAACTTTATAGTGGATTTTTAAGGAAATACCAAGGTGAAGATTGTTTATTTATTCCACTGCAATAAATCATGGAGTTCCAAGTCTGCCCTTTGCATGTACAGTAGTGATGTTTAGTGCTGATCAGCAGAGTACACTAAACAGTCATTAAGTATGTGATGTATGAAACAATCAATAGAATCAACATGTTGACGACAGCTTAGAACTGAAATGCAGTGATAGACAACATACATTGTGTATTAAAATATGCCCTGAACTCATTTTCCTTTATTTACATTTTTGTATGTGTAGTAACCTCTTCACCTTGATCCTTGTGCAGTCTGGCTAAAAGGTCTCTGGTGCAAATGCAGGCCTAGAGTCTCCATATCACCTCTTGTATTAATGTGGATTCTAATACATCTTGAAATTCTTTGATATTCAGGAGTATGCTTGTAGGATAAAAGTCTGATTGGAAGACCATATTTGCATCCCTATGTCAGTTGGCTTTGAGTTGAATTTTGTATTCTTCTTGTTTTCTTTTTTATTTTTTTTTCACTGTTCATGTTTTAAAAACTAATACTTTGAAATATTTTAAACTTCTGTTCTTCTATTGTATATTGAGCTATTTCCAGGTAGAAAAAGGAAAATTGAGAATAGCAAATGAAGGAATATTCTTTTGATTATTGGTGTTTCTGATGTCTCTTTTTTTTTATTAATGTGGAGTCACATATAGATGAACTCTAAAAGCTTAAATTTGGAAACAAAATATGTGTCACTAACACTGGCATTGTAGTTATGGGTTCACATTTAGAATATGCAAAATTATAAGTAACATCAGTTTTACGTTATATTTTTATTGAAGTTTTACTGTTCATCAGCTCTCAAAGTAATTTATGCAGTTAATATAGTATGATTTCTTTTAGTGATCTTTATTTCTTCAGAAGACATATAATTTCCTTTAATGGATCATTACAGTTGCACATGTGCAAAGGCACAGATACTAAGAGCAGTGAGGCCAGGCATGTGACACCCATGCTGTAGTACCATTTTTTTTGTGTAAATATGAATCTGAATAAATATGTAAATCTAGATTGTTGTTCATGTTATGAAATACAATTTGTTAATATTCCAATTGTAAGTTAGGCCTTTTTAAGCCTTGATTTATTTTTTTTTTATTTCAACTCTAATGTTATTTTACCAAACACTAATGCTCTTCTACCACCTACTTTTGTATAATTACCTGTAAAACTTTCATGTTCTTATATGTTGAAGGAACCACTAGGAATTTTACATACCAGGGGTAAAACACAGTCCTGCAGGTGGCCTCATTTTTCTCTGAAATCAAAGCTAGTATTTTATCATGTTTAGTCAGATGAGGTACAAGGAGCAGCAGGCCAGGATGTGCCCTTCAGACTTGAAACTTCTGTATGCAGGCGTGCACTGAGAGACCTAACAGATTTAGTCCATTTCCCTTGCATTTTTTGAGTGTTTTGTCTTGACAGCAAGAACGTGTCAGGTTGACCAATTTTCTTGTGGGAATGGACGCTGTATTCCGACATCGTGGCTGTGTGACAGGGAGGATGACTGTGGAGATGGAACCGATGAAATGACATCCTGTGGTAAGTAAATTTTCTTTTGGGGAAAAAAAGTAAAATTATTCTTTAATAAGTTAAATGTATAAAGATCTCTTTTCACGTGAACTGATGGATAGAAAAAAAATAAGAGAGGCCTTTTTGTTTTTACATGAACTGATAATATTCTTTCTGAAATTGCAAATATATACGATTAATAAATAGACCCAAAGTAAAGGCTGCATTTTCTATTAATTCTATTAATTGCTTTTTACTTGCTGAAATATGCAGATCAAATATGCAGATCTAATTTACAGCCCATTATCAAATACTGTCACCAACAAAAGTTGATATTCATCTCTTCTACATACATCTTCACACAAGCCCCTTCAGCATATTCTAGATGTCAATAAAATCAGACTGTTTCAAGTCTAAACAGGAGGATGTTTCGATGTTGTATGTTCCAGAAAAAGTTAGCATTTTTAGTTGTATCATGAGGGAGTATCAGCAGCTCTGCTGACTGCTGCTTTACTGAGATATTGCAAGGGGAGGTGCACTCTCTCTAATCAGCTGCTTCCAAACAATTAAGGTTTTTATAAGTCATCATGAGCACCTGCATGTGTTTGGGAGGTCAGGGGGAACTGCTGTGAGCCTGAGAGAGGAGGAGGCAATGAGCTGAATGCAAACTTCTGTGTCAAGGTGTTCCCTGGTTAGAAGGTTATCTTTGTGATATTTGAGTTACTAATACGAATTAGTAAGTGTGTTACACTGTAATGGGATTTCAGGTTTCTGAAATTACTTATCAAGAGTTTTCAAGAAAGAATGCTGACTTTAGTAGCACCAGCCATGTTAACATGAAGTGACACATTGTGCACAGAAAAAATTAACATCTAAAGTGTACTTGTTAGGATACTTAGGCCTGTATTTTTCTCAGATATAGTTGATATTCTAATTTGATTCACTGTTATAAAGGTATTTTTTTTCTTAATCAAAATCAAACTATGAAAACAACGTAGTTGATAAAACATTAGCTTTTTTGTGCTTTTTTTGAACGTCTTATCAATTTAAACCCTTTCAGTAGAGTTATTAAAGTTCTACTACTGGTAACAGTTTTCTGCAAAAATCTCAATACCTACGAAGCACTTGCAGTGGAGAGTGAGGGGGAAAAAAAAAAAGTAAATGCATAAATGAAAGTCATGGGCTGATGCCATGACGCTTTATGTTCCATAAACATAGATCTCCAGGACCTCAATTACCAGAGATTCCAACTGTACGATCCAATCAGTAAATTATGTTTATGCATAATCCCTAAAATTTTTTTAACTTTGAATTATGCCTGAATTAGTTGAGTTTACATCCATATATAATTCTCAAAATCTTCTATAACTACATTTAAGATTTTTACGTGTAAATAGTTGGTATTTTTCCTGGAATATTCACCTGCTTTCTGTTGCCTTATTTCTTATTGTTTTTTTCCACTTTTCTTCTTTTAATAGTGATATAAATCAGAACTAAAGATAGCTGATTTTGTATTGACAGTAATTGATATCTGATCTGTTACTTCAGAGGATAGAACGTTTAATACATTCTACATCAAAATAAAGTCATATGAGTAAAAATGAGACTAGTATTAAGGTAGGCTTCTAATTTCCATCAAATCAAGCAAGTTCTGTTGTGTGCAGAGGTAGAAGATGTGATTCACCCCCATCTGGCCTGGTCCTGAATGCCTGTTAGACAACTATAAAACCAAATCTCTAATATGAATGAGTCTTTATGAATGATATTGTCTCAGTTTTCTACTACTTTTTACTGGAATGCTTGGAGGAACTGATTGTAAATACTGACATTTTACTTTGGATATTTTTATGTCAGCATAAAGCAACTTTATGTCCTGACTGTTCTTTTGCTTTGCACTTGGCCTTCTCATTTTATAGTCTTCCATTTCCGGTGTTTCACTGCCAATGTTATTGTAATCAGAGAACTTTTTAATATAAATAAGCACATTGAAAATATGGTCTGGATCTGTCGTCAAACTATAATATACAGTCATAATATATAATATGGTCGTAAATGTTAGCATGCTTAGTGGCAAAGATAGCTGTGGTCTGATGGGAATATAGGGTCATGTTATATGACAGAGTAATGCATTTCAGTGGTCTGTGTTAAGGAAGGATAGGGTTTCAACCAGTATTTATAGTTAAAAGCCTTTTTATTCCCCCTTCTTGGTGTCTCACCTTTTTCTTCTCTCCAGATTAAGTGTCTGGCAGGTGCAAATGTTTGATACAATACACTTGTGTAGTTTATGCATATCAGAGGGTGGAAGAATATTACTAAAGAGGATATACATTAAATTGTTTTTGTTTCCTTCTTGAACACTTTCACAGAATTCCCAACGTGTGAGCCACTAACTCAATTTATATGTAAAAATGGGAGATGCATTAGCAGCAAATGGCTGTGTGATTCAGGTAAGTGTCAAGTGTTCTATATCTGAAATGAATAGAGTAGACAATATATAAATATCACTTTGATACTTACTCTTTTCTTATAAGACTGATGTTGCTAGTTTGCCTTATAAGTGGCCAGAGACTAAGTATAGTATTGCTATATTGCTGACCTGACCTAGAGAACAGCAATAATAAGCTTCATATAAGGAACGATGCAGCGGATATGGTAATAGTTACAAATAGTATATTTTTTAGAATGAAGTGTGATATAAACTATCATTACTAAAAAAAACAAACAAACAAACAAAAACCTAAGCTTGTGCTTATGAAAGTATGTTCTACTTTTAGAGAACAAAATAGTTCCCATGGCCAAAGTATCTGATTTTTCTGTTGTTTGTGGGCAAGTTCAAATTAATAAATGGCATCCCTGAAGAGTGAAGGCTAGGAAGACTTAACAATGAAGTTATTTCTTTTGCCTGAAAGAGAACATATTTGAATGACAACTGTTCAAATTAATCTTCTCTCAGAGCTCATGATATGGGATTCATGTCTGCCAGTCCTAATATGTTGGGTTGGTTCTTCATCCACTGCAGCATTTGATATTACTGTAATTTTTAAAGGGTGACAGGAATTCATACCTGTAAAATGGACAGATTTCCCAAATTATCACAGTATGCTTACTGAAATCCTGTGCGAGGAGACCCTTCAGTGTTAACCTAAGTTATCTATCTTTTCCCTTCCTTGGCAATCACAATAAAATTATAGGAATTGCCTTAAGATTGTGGTAATGACTACAACATTGGAGTGATGAGAAACTACATTCCACCCTTGTTTATGTGTTGACGTCTTTCTCCACCTTGCTTTGTTGCAAGTACACGGAAGCAATATTTGTGATACTCAGTTCTGAAAAGGAGTTCTGATGTCAGGTTTTCATACATGAAGCTCTGTGTATCTGTGCTTAACTGTCTAAGTTAACGAATCACTGAGAATAAAATAAACCTACTGTGTTTGGAAGCCTGTGTGGTTGCACACGACTAAAGAAATGAAGAAAATCTACAGCCTTCTCATGCTTACTTCTGACTGTGACTGAATATCTGTGAATTAAGTGTGAGAGGGTAGACTGTCCGAAATGACAGAGTCAAGTGCTGTTAAAAAATTACTTGCATTAGAAGTAATGTTACCATATTCCTGTTATAGTAAGCATACTATTTTATTTGTTGCACGTTATCTTTCTCTTGCTTTTTTGGAGATATCTTTTTCTCCTTCCAGCTTTTATTCACCTTTTTTATCTTTCAAAATAATAAAAATATTCATGTTTACAGATGATGACTGTGGTGATGGAAGTGATGAGCTAGGCTGTATTCACTCGTGTTCTGCTGATCAGTTCAGATGTTCTAATGGTAGGTGTATCCCAAACCACTGGGCCTGTGATGGTGACAATGACTGTGGAGATTTCAGTGATGAAACCAAAACAAACTGCAGCAAGGAAGGTCAGTGTTCATTCTTTTTTCTTCCCACGTTTTAATACTTATAAACACAAAGCATAGTTTATTATAAATATAGAGGACTCTTGGAAAAAGAGAAAATGCTTTTAACCTTGGTAATGGTTGGAATGGAAAATATGTCAAGTATAATATGATGATGCAGAAGTGTATAATAAAAGAAGAATGCATTTGAAAACAAAATGGGTATTATACTGAGATCAGTTTTGTAGTTTTACTGTCCTGAATTATGCGAAACTTGATGTTTTTCCTTTTACAGAAATGCGTACATAAAGAGGCATAAAGAGCCTCTAAATTCCCTAAGTTAGTGTTTATATTTTCTGGGGGTTTTCTGTGTGATCCAAGTTTTGTTCAGATGGTTTGGTGTTTTTTTGGGTTTTTTTTTTGTTTTTTTTTTTTTTTTTAATAGTGTTACTAAAGCATAAAAGTTTTTTAACAAACTACAGTCCTGTTTAAATGCAACATGTTTTATTTATTTATTTGGGTGGGGAGAGAAGAGGAGGATGCTTATAGCAGAGGATAAAGAACACTCAGATAAGAATGAGGGAATATTTTTCTCTCGTATTTTTCTCATATTTATTTCCACAATAAAGTACTTGTGCGTGATTTTAATGGTTCTTTCTCATGAGTTTATATTCTAAATGTAGCTGCAAACCTTATACAAATAGATGAATTAGCAGAATGCTATTCGTGAATAAACTCCTTAATTTTTATATATTTATATAAGTTACTATGATTTTTTAGCTCTATGAAAATAATTGGTCTGGAACTAAACTACTCCCTTTTCCCCCTGTTCACATCTATCTCAGAGCTCTCTTTTTTCATACAATGCCATGCTGTGTTGGGATCTGCACCTGTCTCTGAAATACCACAGTTAGTTTCAGTTCATACATCTTCTGTCTCTTGCTCTGCTACATGATGTACACTTGTCCAGCAACTTGTCTTTGGTATAATTACAATAGGATGTAAGAATACAGATTTTTTTGAAAAAAAAAACAGAGCAAATTTAAATAAAATAAACCATGTATTTACAGGAAGTCCCATAAGAATTTATTTAAATTCCTTTTTATAAACAGGAATGTAAACATTTTATCATTACTTTAAAGTTCATGTTATTGTTCATGTATTTAATAACATGTTGTTAATGTCATTAAATACTCGCAACACTTATAGTGCTAATGGTTTGGGAAAAGGAAGGCAAAGCTAAAATTGAAAAGACCATCATCTAGAAAACACTTAGAGAATTATTTATGTGATGAATAATTGACATCACTTAGTTGTTATGTTTTGAAACATTCAAAACTGATTATGTAGCTCTAGTGACCTGAAGTTCATTGCTGTGGAATTCATAAAGGCTACAACCAGTCTGCCAGAGCTGGAACAGTCCAAGCCAGGCAGGTGTCTTGTGTCAGTAGAGCAAAGATGTGACCTTCCATGTTTTGTTAACTAGGAGATGGACAGATGGACCTTCTTGCAAAGAAGAGAAGAATGAAGGACAAGGAGGGAATGTAGCTTGAGGGTGAGAGGCAGGGCTTACAAAACACCAGGAGAAACTTCATCAGCCTTGGTCCTCCTTACATCTCGAAATTAATTCTTCTCTGAAAGCTGTGAAAAAAAAAAAAAAAAAAAAAAAAAATTGGTATTTACCTTGAGCCTGCAGCAGAGGGGAGAGTGAAGGGAGTGAGGAGGCTGAGAAAGAGTTTGACTAGAGCTCATGTTAGAGTGGTGAGTTAGAAAGGATTAGTGAGTTTTGAGTGTTGCAATTGGGGACTCTGATTTTTGGCTTTGGTTGGGAAGGGGGATTCTAAGTCATTGTAGACTTGACATGGGAAAAAAAAAAACCTCACATGAGCAAGTTCTTCAATGTAATTCTTCTTTTTCTAAGAAACTCCCTCCCCTGGAAGATGCAATGGGAAGGAATTTCAGTGCAGTCCTGATGGGAACTGTGTTCCTGAGTTGTGGCGCTGTGATGGAGAAAAGGACTGTGAAGATGGTAGTGATGAAAAGGGCTGTAATGGAACTATACGACTATGTGATGAAAAAACAAAGTTCTCCTGCAAGAGTACAGGTATATGCTTGCAAATATCTTTTGCTCTCATTTACTCAGTTTGTGTCTGTCTGTCTGTGATTTGACCACATCTGCTCTTGAATATTGCTTGTAATGCTTAATAATACTGCAGTATGGTACTTACACCAGGAAAATAATATTAATATACTTCTGTAACCTGTTTTCTGATTTACAATAAAAAAAGTTTGGGCTTTGAGATTACTTAAAGTTGAAATTGTTCTGTGTGATAGTATAACAAACCAAATACTTAAATGTACCACTTAATAGTACTTCAAAGTCCAAGTATTTTCTTCTGTTTTCCCTCTTTGGCCCTACAAGTAAGTTGATTGAAATGGTGTAAAGTTATTAGGTAGAAGACTTCAAAGAATTAAAACTACAGCAGTGGAAGTTGGAACCGCAATATTGGAAGAAAAATGCTTTCTTTCATAATGTTTGAAATAAAATTTTGCTAAGTATAGTTCATTAAAAGATGTGGAAAGAATGTGACAATCTTTATATGAGGATATTTTTGCAAAATAGTGCTTAGATGGAATATTTTCCTAAGAGACAGTCTAGTTAAGGAAGAAATTAATATATGTCAGTGTTGTATTAATCTTTTTCCAATTTCTTCAAAGCTTAATGAAATATTTGGGGTAAAATAAGCTTTAAAAGCAAAATTTAGTTCAGGATATAAGTAGGAGTAATATTATTACCATTAGGCAAGTATAATTATTACAGGAAAGGAGAATCCATTCTAATGTCTCTGTGCATACCATTATCATGTGAAGCATGATAAATCTTGCAGTCTAGTTACGTGAGCTCTGTCCAAAAGTATTTCTGAATGTCTGTGGATACATTCTGAACAGAAAGTTCATTTTTAATACATGAACTACCTTATGATCTCTTCTAAATGCTTGGAGGTTTACTGCTACTTGGGTTTTAAGGTTATAGAAATCATAAATAAATATAATAATAAATAAAAAATACTGAACTTTGTTTAATCAAAACATTTCCTTTTGTGTTCTTACTGTTTCCATAAAGATGCATAGGACAAGTAGAAGCTAATAGCTTAATTCAGTAAAAAGGGGTTATTTGCTTTTAATAGAATGGTTGCCTGAAATAGATGGATAGAAACTCTGACACAGGTAATCCACTTCTTCCTGGTACTAAGTAAAAAAGACTTTTCATAGTGCTTAAATGAGGAAAATGTCTCAAACTATGCTACCTTATTCTGCATTTTTCTATGTTTAGTCCTATTGCAAGGAGGGCAATATCTCAGTTTACCAGATGAAGGATGAAATGTGATTTCTCTATCTACACATACAAATATAGCAAAAATATTTTTATCAAACACTTGCTAAATGCAAAGGTATATGGCTTTGATTTAGAGGAAGGTGCAATCATGCTGCTTGGTTGTGTGGAGTTATCTCTTTAGGAATTAGTTGTGACAGTTTCATCCCTAATTTTTTTCTTTCACTATTTTCCTTCCATCAGTTGTGGAAGGAACAAGATTGCTGTTCAGGAGGAGGCATGTTGGTTCTTCGTTGGAACAGAAAACAGCAAAAGCAAATTTGTGTTTTGCTACTTTTCAGTTTAATTCCATATGGTGGGACATATGAGGAATGGGCTTATAAGAAATAGTTTCTGTCATGGTCCTTTCAGTTTTCAGACTAAACATCATATTCCTTCTGGATTATTCTGATGAAATAATGCTGTCTGGGTTCCGCATTTATGGGAACTGGTCATATGAGGAGCAATTGGCTAATTCTCCCCTTATTGATTGCTAGACTGTGACATCTGATTTCCTAATACAAAATATGATGGGTCTGGGTAGGAATCTGTGTGTGGGAGGAGGTGAAACAGCCAATACATCTGGAGGGAAGTGACAGTTGGTATGAACAGTAATAGCCAAATATTACTGCCCACTATTTTGGTTGCTTCTTTTTTTGTTTGTTTTATAGCAGTATATAGGAGCTGTAGGGTCTTTGCCTATTGTATTTTTCAGTGACTCTGGTTCTGTCACAGTGCCACAGGCATGTGTGTCATGTTGCAAATACAGCTTTTGTCAGCCTTCAGACAAAAGTGATTTTCTGCTTAGAGTAATGGTGGTCTCTAGAAACCATTGTATCCAGCCCATTTTTGGATATGAGCTTAAGAACATCCAATAGAGAGTATTCAGTAACTTCTATATAGTCTTCTAAGAACTTAATAGTTGAACATTTTATTACTAATCAGTTTTTTGAATCTGTGCTACAAGCTTAGTTGATTGTTTTTGTGTTTTTGCTGGTATAAAGATCTTCTGAATATTAAAAGACTTCTGTCGTATGTCTCCTTAGACACATTTTTTAAAAATAAAATAATTTTTCTTTTGCGTGTCTTCTATTTGTATTTTATACTTTTAACCTTTAGTATTTTTGTTGGTCTTACTGGAACTGTCCAACCTGTTCTGTTCTTGAGGTGTAGTATCCGAAGTCAGACAAAATGCTGCAGGGGGCTTGAGTTGACAGATTTCAGAATAACATTTCTAATTTTTTCAAGAACATGATGTGGTTGGTTGTGGTGATCTGTGATGGAAAATATACTAGAGGTTGTGCAGCAGTAGGATATGAGATGCAATAACTACCTGATTGAGATTAACTACTGTTAGGCTGCTTCTATCCAGTTATTTTCTGGTTTTAAATTAGATTAGACTTCTTTTAAATTAGACTAGACTAAATTAGATTATACTAAGATCCAACATCCTATTTTAAATTCTGATTCTGTCCTCCAAAAATTATTACAGGCTTGCACTTCGACTCAGTTTAATGTACATAAATCTAGCCTTTTTATTCCATCTTCTTACTTTGCAGTTAGTAGTGCTGCACTAAGAGCAGAATCTGTGCAATATCACTTAAAAGTCATCTAATTACTCTAATGATCATAATCAAGTACTTCTGTGAATACAAATGCAAAAGTGCCATGAATACTTCAGTTTCATAAGTAGTAGATCTGAACTGTATTGTATATTTATAATACTTAGTGCTTTTTATGTTTCTTTCAAGAAGCAGTTCATTTTATATCTTACCATTTTTAATGGTACTCTGTGGGGTATTATTTGTACTTCTTTTTTCTCACGTCTTAATAATATACTAGACGGAAAGAAATAATGATGAGAGTTGAAGTAGGATTTCTTTGGAATGGAAAATAGAGAATATACATAGAGAGGAAATAAAGTCAAGGGGTGATTGTCTCAGTGATACTGGAAGAAGGTAGCAGCAATAGTCCTGTCTGGATGGGGAGCGTAAGTCAGGATAAGTATGTGACAAGCAGAGAAGAATGGAGAGATGTTGATACTAAGGAAGGCTGGGAATGATGGCTTTTTGAGAAAGATGATGATGATAAGGAAATTGGTAGGACTGCCCTACAGCCTGAGTGAGGGCTGATGAGGAAGAAAGGGTTAATGTGGAGAGATATGGCATGAAAAGAATTTTGGAAGAGGGCAAGACTTAGTAAGAGCACAATGGGAAGCATGAAGTCCAAAGGGTGGGTGAAAAAGGTGTCAGTCATAAGGTGGGTTTACCAGTGCTGCTTCTCCTTGTTCCCTCACTGCTCCCTTTCTTCTCTCACTTTTAGATCTTTAGAGCTGCACATCTTATACAGTACTACTTTAATAACCTTTTTTTGAACATAGTTATCATTCAGAATGATGAAATTTCTGACTGGAGGGGTGAATTCAGTTGACACTAAAAATTTAAATTAAAAGAAACCACCAAAGCAAATAAATTAGAAAATTACATGTGTTGTTATACAGTTCTTATTCTGTGGTAACAGCTGTCTACTTTAGGCCCTGAATTTTTTTCCTCTCTCTCATTCAGGAGACGTTCATAAAGATCTGCTTTCTACTATAAAGCTTTTAAATACCAGAAATAGCCTTGTTCTTGAAATAAAGCAGTTCAATCTAAGTTCCAGGTTTGTTCTACAAAACAAGAAAGATCATTGAACATCACATTAAATGTGTTAAATTTGTCTGATTAGAATGTTCTTCCATTTTGATAGCAATGAGACTAAGTCCTTTCTGAGAAAAGGATGGGGCTAGTCTTTTCTCAGTGGTGCCCAGTGACAGGACAAGAGGAAAACCGGCACAAACTTGAGTGCAAGAGGTTCCACCTAAACATGAGGAGGAACTTCTTTACTGGCAGAGTGGTGGAGCACTGGAACAGGCTGCCCAGAGAGGTGGTGGAGTCTCCTTCTCTGGAGATAGTCAAAACCCACCTGGACAAGTTCCTGTGTAACATACTCTAGGTAGACCTGCTCTGGTGGGGGGGTTGGACTAGATGATTTCCAGAGGTCCCTTCCAACCCCATATGATTGTATGATTCTATAGGTCAGGAAGGCATTATAGCTTTAGGCAGTGAGGAGTACCTGTAAGAGGAAACTGAAAGCAATTCACACTCCACCAAAGTAGTTTTCCCACAGTTTAATGTATAATCTGTCAAAAAACTTCCTGGGCTTGGTATCCCAACAAAGAATACACAGTATATAAAAAGGTAACGTGTTGTACTTACTAGAATTTGTGGGAAATAAAAAATGTTGGAGAAGCAGTCAGAGCTTCCGATTCACTACTTCACGTGTATATCTTCTATGTTACACAAAAAAGCTATGGAAAAGAACAGATACACCATTGAAGCAATTAATTTGGGATGAAATCTTACTTAAAAGGTTCCTGGAAACCAAAAGTGTGAATTTCAATAAGGGGCAATAAATAATATCACTGAATTTTAAGTAACAGTTTCAAGACAGTCATAATACTTCATTAAGTCTATCTCTAGAACTTTGGCAAAGATTAATTCCTTGAAAGTATATTCTGCTTAAGAACATGTCATAGCTATCATAGTGGAAGATTAATCTTTTATTATAAAATATATCTTCATTAAGGTAAGAGAAAGGCAGGAAAACTGATTTGCTCTGTAAAAATATTTGTATGTATAAAAGATTAAAAAACAGATTAAGAGCTCTACTGGAAGATTTACTCAGAGATCTGGTTAGTGTGCTTGACGTTGGTGTTTTTCATTAGCTTTCATTCTATTGCTGTGTTATAATAATATATAAAATCAATGATCATTTCAAGATAATAATGAATATGGACACTTTTTTGAAACACTTGCGATTTCATTTAATGAACTGCATATATATAATGTGTGCAACTTCATTTCCCAGTGTCAGTGTAATTCTGTCTTCTCAGTGTAGGATATTTGGGACATTTTCCACTACAGAAATTGGTGAAAGCTTTTCATTCTAATTGGCACCATCCCCTGTTTAGTTTTTTTAGGTGACTTTGCATTTCTTTCTTTCCTTCATCAAAGGTGAAAGCAGTCTCACGTTTGCCTTGTGAGATTCTGCAGGTTTTTCCATTGGTTTTGTTTCATTGTATTTTACACCGTTGTCATACTGTTTGGACAGTGGCACCCTTCCCATTAAAAGAAAACATCAAAAGAAAAGCATAATGCTGATCCTAAGCAGGTATTTCCTTTCAAAGGAAATTGAAATCTGCTACTGTATTATGGTAGACAGCAGAGTTATGGTTAGGGAGAGTTGCTACGTTGTGTGGACAGCTGTATAGAATCTCTGCTTTTATTTTGGTGGTTTTATATTGAACTGTGATCCAGTGTAAAAGACAGCCTGTAGCAGATTTGACACTGAAGGTGAAGTAAAGAACCAAAAGTTCAAACCTAGGTGATTATTTCATGCTGTCACTCACTTCCCCCACAAAGTCATAAGTCTCAATTTCCTACTGGGTAGATTGCTGCTGAAGTGGAAAGGTTGGGCAGAAAGTCAAGTTTGCTGTTACCAGTCTCAGGCATTACCAGTCACTCCCTGGGCATCCACCAGCATTACTGTCTACAGATCCAGTCAGGATCTTTTTTCTCCCATTCCAGCCTGATTTTCTCAGGCAGAAATACAGTGCAAGATCAGTTTCCTAACTTTTGGTTCTACCTTTTGTCTCTTTATTTGTTGGAGAATAAATGCATATCACTTCTGTTTTACCCAAGTGTTAACAAAATTTGCAAGTAGCCCCTACTGGTTGTAGTTAACGAGTCACAAGTTTAAGCTTGAGAGTTGAAAAATTATTTGGGACAGGAGCACACACCACATATACACACCTGCATTCAAAATCTTAGGTTATTTTTCACCTATTGAAGTCCCTGACTTGGGCGATTCAAATTTAATACCATCTAATTGGGTGATTAAATGTATGATTTTTTTAAAGATGATAACTCCTTATTCAAGAGGCTGTCTTGCACCTCTAAACAATCATGGAGAGCACAAAAGTGGAAATTCCACACACACCCCTCCTTTTGAGGAGTGAAGGAAACAATCTGAACCCTGGTTTGGTAAAACTGAAGTAATATACAAAGTTTCATCAGTTGTAATTATTTTGTCTAAAAGCCGAACATTTATCTAACATAATCTGGGAATGTATTGTCTGTACTTCCCTAGAAAGAGTTTTCTTTCTGAAAGCCATGCTAACAGCAGGTCATGTATTGAAACACTGCTCTTATGGAAGGCTGTTGGAGTAGAAGATAAAGAAAGAGAAGTGAAGAAAAGCAGAAATTAAAAAAAAAATTAAACATTTTAGTATAATTTGATATATTTAACAGGTTATGAGGATATGTCTCACTTGCATGTGGTTCTGTTTCATGTAGAAATAATTAGGATTGAAGTTGTTTGGAAAATTAGACTGTAAACACTGATGTGGATGATGCTTCAGAGTATAAGTAAAAGTTGGTTTCTTTCTGCTCATCTAAGAGGAAAGTACTATTAATAGAAAACCATTAAAAAAGAAAAAAATCTGTGTAATGTTACTGAAGGTTTTCTCTAAAGTTTGCTTCCAGTCTGATTTCCTGTGTTTATTGTCTCTTTTCTCCAAGGGAGATGCATTAGCAAAGCGTGGCTATGTGATGGCGATATTGATTGTGAGGATCAGTCTGATGAGGATAATTGCGAGGGCTATATGTGTGGACCACCAAAATACCCTTGTGCTAATGATACCTCCATCTGCCTACAGCCTGAGAAGCTCTGCAATGGGAGAAGAGATTGTCCTGATGGATCTGATGAAGGCGATCTTTGTGGTACTTTTTAGACACATTTTCCTGATTATTGTTGAAAAAAAACAGGTCTCGCGTTAATCTTATAGAAATTTTATCACGATAGCCTATGTGAGGATTTTTACTGATTTTTAGACCATACTGGGTTTGTGTTTAAATATTATTTTCTTCAAATAAGGGAAAACGTAGTTCCTTAGGTAAGTCTTTCATTTCCTAACCCCTTAAAACACTCTTGGAGGTAAACAGTTTTCATGGCTCTGGAATATATGAAAGCATTTAAGCTGATTTGCAGTTCCCTCCAGCTACAGAAGCTTGGGTTGATAGAATCCTGTCAGTAGCTGTGTAGGAGTTTGTGAGGAAATGCATTGGGATGATGAGTTAACATGTCTCCCTGGTGGTGGCATGTCAGACAACGTAAGATATCTCAGCAAAATTGTATTCAGTAAAAAAATGTACAGAAATAATTTTATAAATCTGACAGGATTATAACAAATAACCTAATTAAATTGTTATAAAATATATGCAAAGATTAAATGAGTAGGTTTTAAAAGAACTTACAGTACTGTAGCAGTAGTATTGTACCATAGTGATAGTTTAGGGATAGAAGTGAAACGTGGTTTGTAGGAAAAAATTAAGTAATTGTATACTTCTTTTTATTGTATCTACAGCGTGCCTCTTCCTACTGACCTTGCTTTGCATAAAATATTTTACAGTTTCCAGCATTGTTACAAAGCATTTGGAGATGTTTGCAACCATTTTTACCCTCTAGGATATATCTTTCCTAGGAAGTTGCTCACTGTAGGAGACAGAGGTCGCTGGCTGGGCAACAGCAACAATATCTGTTGACCAATTTCAGCAGTTGCTAATTATTTAGTTATAAAACATACCTAAGCATAAACTGAAGGGCAAATATGGGATGTTGAGCAACATTAGCATGTTAAGCTTCATTCTTTTTTGTAAAATAAAAAAAGCCACAAAAAACCAAACGTGAAATCTGAAGTTAGATTATTTTGGGGGGTGGGAAGAAAATAATTCTTCTATAGAAAACTGTTGTATTTTAACATCTTATTACAAGTGAGCAAGGCTTTCAGAGATGGCTTAGAATCAAATAAAATAACTAAAGGCACAGAGAGATTAAAAAAATAAAAGTGAAGCCTAGTTTCCAGTGCAACAATGGACCAGTTTGGCCCTCCCATTGATTCCCTGAATATCAGTAGTACTATGAGGTAAGGAGTAGTTCTATGCTTTTTGGTTCCAGAGGTCACAGAATTTCTCACAGACATAATTATCATGCTTTTAACGCATATGCTTTAAAGGTTTCACAAATCACCTTCAATTCAACCTACAAACATGGAGAGACAGGCCAAAAGTGGGCTTCATAGCCTTCACTGATGATGCCCTGTTGTCCTATCCGGGATGGAGAAGCGTTCTCATATCTTGGGCCAAACCTTCTATGTACCTATGCTGTATGGAAATTGATGTAGATGGAAGGTCTGTTTCTTCTGTATCTCCCTCTGACTGATCACAGTAAAGCAAGAGAAACCTTTAGCATATGTAACCAGCCTAAAACAGAGATTGCCCAAAATACACTTCCTCACAGAAATTAGCCTTTGTTGCTCTGCCCACATTGCAATGCTTACAGGAACAACTCACTTCATTTCACATTACTTGCCCAGAGAAAGAGGACTCACAAAATAATAGAAGAGACATAGTAAGGGTAAATATTATTTATGTAATTTATATTATTTATAATGGTTATGCACTGGTGGAGAGGCAAATTCAGAGTTTACAGGAAATTATTTTGGTCCTACTCTGTCCCAGATGGATCTGTTCATAAAGCCTTGTGTCATGTTGTGTAAAATACAAGTACTTTGAGCTTTGCACTCCACTTGAGAAATGCAATGCATTCCAAATGTATAAGGTTAACAGTACATATATCTTTTCTAGACTGACATAATCATTTGCTCATTAAAATGGAAAGTGACAAAGGACTTAGATTGTGTATATATGCATCTGTGTAGACAGACATGCATCACATTTTAAGAAGTGTTATTTGAAACAGGACTGGGCAACTTTGCAAAACACAACTACTGTCAGTAACCCTGTACAGGAAAGGTTAAGAAGGAAAATTAAACATAGCAGTAATTGTATC
>JAOXNG010000064.1:5899773-5913573 GCA_028566535.1 Scolopax minor
TGTTTGACATGGCTCATTGACCACAAGTCTATATTGTTTAGCCTCAATTATTTCATTTCTTTTCATTCATTTCATCAAGCTTCATTGAATTTTTTTTTCATCATTTTTCTTATTGTCAAGATCGGATTGGTAGGACTTCAGTAATTCAGATTGGTTTTGTTAATTCTTTTTGAAGAATGATCCTTGTTAGCCACTTTTCTGCTCTTCTGGAGTTTAATTCATGTTCTAAAAGAACTCCTTAGTAAGTTCTCTAAAAAATTCGAGTGCAAGTTTTTCTGATCTCCTAATTGAAAAAAATGTTTTGCTCTAGTAATTGTTATGTTCATCTTTCATCTGAATTGGTTTTGAAATTGGAATCCTGTCATTATCACTTGGTATGTATCACCTGTTGCAGTTTCTTTAAGGCACAGGACTCGCTTGTCCTAAATCATAATTCCACCATCAACTTTCCTCTAGTCTACATCAGAAAAAAGAGTTTCCACAGTGGGACCTTCTAAAAGAATTTATACAAGTTACAGATGTAATTCTTGCTTTTGTGGCTTCAGGAGATGTGTTTTCTTTGATCCTGCTTGACAAAGAGGAGTGGGAATTGCAGTACATTCTGCATGCAAACATTTGTATCTCAGCTTATTGACAATGGTTTTGTGGTTCCAGTTTCTGCAGGGCAAATGTAGCATAAGAACAGCAGATTCTCCATTCTTAATCCTTCTACTCCTTGTTTTAGCATGTAGGGAGTGGTGAACCTTTGTCTTCCTCTTGTTTCATGCCCAGTATGATTTATTTCTCCAGCAGTACTCTGTTTAGAAAGAAAGCAAAGTTTTCAGCAAAGCCCTGATTTTTGCCCAGTTTAGTAGTTCCACAGGTCAGGTCACAAGAAGGTCAATTAACTCCTGGAGTTCATACAGGCACTCAGTAGGTCAGCATATATTAGAACAGAAACCTGAACACTTAAGACTCTTTCTCTTTACTATTAACCTAGCTCCACTACTACCGTAATAGTTTTCTCTTTGTTTTTAAATCCAACTCACCTTAATCCAAGCAGAAAGTATCAGCGTGGCATGAAGAGTTCAGAAGTCACAGCATGCAATTTAAAGCTGTATCATGGCCCCTAATTTCCCAGGGGGTAAGCAAACGTGTTAAGAATTTTAAAGGCACCTGCCCCATCAAATGGAAGTGAGGGCTGTCACTGAGCCGGTGCCTGTCAGTGCACTCATGCATCAAACCCACGGTGAGGAACAGTTTGTCTTTTTCACTAAGGCACAGGGTGATGCTTGGTTGGAAAGGAAGATCATCTCCTTTACTCTGTCATTCATGGCATCCCTGAGCTGTGTTTTCACCACCTGAAAGCTGGAGATAGGACACTGGCAGGGATACTGAATCATTTTATGAAGTGTTCTCGATTTGCTGATTAAAAGTGTGATGTAGGAAATACACATTACAATCTGTAGTTTATACTCATCGGTTTGTGAAACTAACATTTCTCCTATAGCTGTTTTGGACACAGTTACAATTATGTTACAGTCTCTTATAGGCTTCTGGGTTTTGCTTTGACAGATACATAAGATCCCTTTGTCCTCTTGGAATGTCTGTTTTGATCTCCAGTCCTACACTAGCCTTTGTGCCCAGTACTGCATTATCATTATGTATCATTAACTCCAGTAATGCTGCTGACCATTGTAACAATCTGCTTTAATAATTAGTGCATTTAAGCCCCACTGATGGAGTTACTTTTTTTTTCTGTAGTACTTGTTCAGCTTTTGACATGTAACATGGTCTTGCATGATGTCTCATGTTATTTTTGATTCATGATGCACAATTTTCTTAAATGTCTTCAACCAAAAATGTATATATGTAAATGTGTACCCTATACATTTAATGGTGAGATCATGACATTTTCCCCACAGCATTTAACATAACTATATGTTCTGCAGCACCTGAGAATGTGAGGGAGGATCTTCACCATTTAATCCTGGTAAACAAATCTAAAAAGCAAATTAAGTGACATTGGGCCAAGCAACCTTCAGCTTGGTCATTTCAGCTTTTCTTGAGTTGTGAATTACTTGCACAAAAGTTCTACTTCACAAAAGCTGCTAGCTGGATAAAAGCAGTATTTGGATATTAAATCACCCTTAGTAGGTGTGCCAGAAGGATAATGTCAGCACAAGTCTCTTCATGATCCTCATGCTGCTAGAATAACAAAAACCAGCATAGACTTTACTGAAAAACCTCCAGAGCTTTTTTTCCACATTCTCCCTGGGTCCTTAAAAAAAGTCAGTAGCAAAACTATCTCTGACCTCATTTGGGAGCAGCAGCAGTAGTAGTTTAGTTTATGACGGATAATAAAAACATCTACTGCATAGTACCACTTACTAAGTTTTAACAGCAAAAGTCAATCCCAAACAGAGTGTAAAATAAAAAGTGCAAGTGTCTAAATGGAGCACTGCTTCACTTCATGGGGCATCTCAGATGAAGAGTCCTTCCCTCCACCAGGAGTCTGCCATGAGAGTTGGACTTGGTGATCCTTATCTGTCCCTTCTAATCCGAGATCTCCTATAATTCTACGATTCTATGCTTTGTGCTGAAAAGGGATAGAGGAAGGTTTGAAATAAAAGAGTGGAGTAAACGGACCTAGAGGAAGCACAGAATTAATCTAATAATTAATAATTAACTCTTAGTATTGAGCAGTGAACTTTAGGTGTGCAACTCCTTTAGCTCCTCTACTCAAAAAGAGTAACCTAAGCATACTACGGAGTGGTCAGCCTTCACATTTATATACTCAGTACAGCTGCCATACAGAGTAGACATACTCCAGGCAGCTTTGGATGGGTTTTCCTTGAAAACTAAACCTGGATTACCTGATGCTACCTTCAACATGCTTCATAGCCTGTTGCTGTGCCACAAAGCCTCTTTGCCCACAAACCAAACCTGTATGAACACTTTCCAGCTTTCCCAGTATGAGCAGAGCTCAGGCTTTGGCTCATTGCTCCGTGTTGTAATGTATGTACAATGGATGTAAGACACACAGCTCTTAATCTTTACTCTCCTTCTCTCCAAAAAGCTCAAAGCTTTCCATCACTATGCAGCTCCCAGTTGCAAGTGCACATTGCAGAAGTTTTTTGTTACCTAACTGACAGGTGAAAAACTATACTAATCTCAAATATTATTTCTCTAAAAGGAGGGGAAAAAAATCCTGACATTTACTACTTATTTGTACATGTTTCTTTGACAAATTGCTTGTGATAAAGACATGTAGGGCTTAGAGCTGGAGCCTTCTCCCTCAAAGCTCAAGTGGCTGGAAGCAGGAGAAACATTTGGGAGAATACGTTTATTTCTCTGTGCATCAGCACTGTATGGGCCCTGTTTAATTATTAACGAATGAACTACTTTGCATGAAAGTCTGAAACATCTGCTATGCTTAAATCTTGAAAAGTTGTAATAAAGCTACCATGCTGGATACTTAAAGATTAGGTAATTTTAAAAAGGAATATAGAAAGCTGTTTAACAAATTTAAAATTCACTTCGCATTTTGTCAGAGCTCTTTTATCCATTTTTAGTTGGCCTGGTGACTTTAAGAATATACAATACAACTGACAGCCCTTGCAGACCTAAATGTTTGGGTTTTTTCTGTGTTATTTCAGATGAATGTTCACTCAACAATGGTGGATGTAGCCATCAATGTTCTGTGGTTCCCGGAGGAAGAATTGTATGCTCCTGCCCTGCAGGATTCAGTCTTGGTATAGACAACAAAACTTGTGAGATTATGGATTACTGTACCAAGCACCTTAAGTGTAGTCAAGTATGTGAACAGCATAAAAATACTGTCAAGTGCTCATGTTATGAAGGCTGGAAGCTCAGTAAGGATGGAGAAAATTGTGTTAGTACTGGTAAGTTGAAATTCCGTCTATTTGCAGTATTCCAGATGTTAATACTTTTGTGAGAGCTTATTATTTTTTTTTTTCATAAGAAATACAGGCTTGGGTTATCCAAATATGGGGCTGATCGTGACCTGAAGTACTCATTAAAACTGTTCCTATTCTTGATACAGGATACAGACTGTATCTTTATATAGGATACACTCTGAAATACAGGAAAGGGTGTTGCAATGTAGTTCCTTGCTTTAAGATCTTCTAAGAATGTTAATACCAAATAATGCCTAAGTTATTTGAAGATTTATACAGTTTTTCATGTATATTTAATATGTGGGGGAGATATATAAATGTGTGTGTATGTCTATATGGAATATGAGGGAGGGATTTTCTATGTGCTTTGAAGAAATGGATCAATCTGTGACATCATGACATTGATCAGTTTTACTTGAGGGTTCAGAAGTTTAATTTTGAATGTGCATGCACATGTGGAGTCAATTATCTACTGCCTGTTAATGTTCATGATTTAAGCTGTTTCTTCACCTACAACATTGTGGTACTTGGGTTTTTTTGACATCATTATAAGCCTGTTCAGCTCACTAATTAAGAAGAAAACCAACAAAAGCCAAAATGGGAGAGGGGAATGCATTCCTCTCATGGCTCATTATTGATATGTACTAAAGCATGATTACTAAGCTAGTAATAAAAGACCAAGCTTCCTATTGCTATTCACCTGAAATAATTTAGTAGTTAGTAGTCAGCTTTTAATGGTTTTATTTCAGAAAAAGAAAATTCTGAGACTTCTGCTTTGACAATGTTTAAGATAATTTATGAAACATTTCAGGACATTGTTACAGTAGTAATGAAACCCATAATTTACTTATGGCCAGCATGTAATAAAAGGATTGTTTCTTTTTACCGAAACAATGAATTATTAAAATTAAATATAATTAAAATTTAGTTTTGTCATGGGTGTTCTCTTAAATTACACATCTTTGAGCTATTTTTTTTTTTTGATTCATTAAGAATGTGGTTTAAATTCATCAAGCTGGAATAACTGTTATAATTTCCAGAATGATCTCCAAATAGTCTTTGTATTTCCATAATTGTTACTACTATATGTAAATAGTTACTACTACAGCATGAGATCAGGAATGTATGTTGTTCACGTGTTACTGAGCTATGTTGATAGGAGATTCTCAAATCATGCTTCACTGGCAGAACTGAGATTCTGTATATATGAACCTTATTTTATTGCTGCTAAATTTATTATTTTATGACACTGGTTTAGTCTTATTCTCATTGACTTTTGATCAATCTAATTTGTTTTATTATGGACATTTTCAATAATTCAAAAAGTGTGTTCTTACTGGGTTACAGAAATGAGAGGATTAAAATAATTTAAGAGAGTGTTAGTGGAGGAAAGCTTGAAACAAACTTTAATTAAAGCAAATAGAAAAGACCTGAATTTGGAAGCTAAGGGAGAAAAAGCCTAAGTTAAATATAGTCATTTGTGCTGAAAAGTAAGGAAAGAAAGGAAAAACTTTCAGGTTTTCTTAAGCCCATGAGAGATCTCTGCTTAATTTTTACAGGTTTTGGTGAGAATGTGAAGTTATAAATTGATTTTTTTTTTTTTTTTTTACAGACTTTCACAAAGACTGTAATATTAAATATATGGTCTGAGGCTGGTGCTGTCAGCAAATACAAATAAAGAATACCTCGCTGTACAATCTGTAAAGATACTATCTTAATGACATCAAAGCTGCTACAAAATTAGTCCATATTAAATATGACATATGTTTCTAGAGTCACTAATAATCTTGCTCCCTTTCAGTTTATTTCTTTTGAAAGGCGTGATAAATACTCTGAAGGACAGGTCCTCTGATACTTCAGTTGTTGACTGTGTGAACAGCATTTTAGTAAAGTGAGCACGCTTTTGGTCTCATTTATGAATCCGTTAGGTTCAAAATGTCCATACTGTTTATGTCTCTGTGTATGAGATCTTAAATGATCATAAAATAAAGCAAAAAGCTTTCAAGTACTATTGCAAGTAGAGTTCAAAGTGTTTGGGCAAAGATAAACAGCCCCCCAAATGCCAAACTACTTCCTCAATAAGACCAGTTGGTATAAAGTAATTCTTAGAAGAGCCATAGTGATTTAAAATCCCTTGAACCTGGGGTAGATGTCTATTATACTAAAGCAGAAACTAATAATCATTTTTCCAGGAGAAAAAAATTACTCAGAGGAAAATGATTACCTTGCCCTTCCATAGATTTTTTTTTTTCCTCTCTAAAATAGCACTTTCCTGTATCAGTCAAACATTTCAGTAGCACACAGAAATACCCAGTAAAGTTAGTATGCAGCACTTCACTTATTCAAAATACTCTAAAATCACTTACTTGAGTGTCCATCAGAAATGTAATTCTGAGATGAATACTGAAGATGTAGTGCTGCATGGGATTATTTTTTTCTTTTGTTTTGGGTGGCATATCAGAATCAAACAATGTGTTCGTCAGAGGAATCTAATGAGAAATATAATGAGTTATGGAATAAGAACTATAGAGAAACAAATTGCTTGAATTGAGCAGTTCTCTTCTTTATAGTTTCTCTTTCAATGTTTCTTTCAGTGTATTTCTCTTAGTTTTCCATGTCTTCCCTTATTTCTGCTTATGTTTTATTCATTTCTTGAGGATTTTAAGTGTGGTAGCATTTTTCTCCTTCAGAGTTTCTTCATTTTCCATATCTCTTGTTTTCAACTAGTTTGCTTATTGCTGTTCTGGCGTATGTACCGTTACATTACTGACTTGCCAAAGTCAGAATGTTTCATTCATGTTTACATTTGTATTGATTGAACTAAAAGTATACCAAAGAGCTCCATTATTCAGATAGAAAGTCACGATAAATTACATATTTTCATACTCTTCTTCCTAGTTTCTCTTGGAACACAGTTCAAACTAAGTTGTGCTCATATATTGCACATCTTTTAAATGATGATAAACATACAGAAAAAAAAGTTCTTGAAATGTGTTTAAATTTCATATTTATGTTCAGCTTTTCAGAATTTAGTATAATAAAAGTTAGATGAACTCGGAAACACTTAGTATAGGTTTAGTTAACAATGACTGTGAACCTTTTCTAAGCTGAGGGAACTCTGCTGTATGACTAGATGCACACATTTTGAAATGAGAATGGTGTGTTTATATGTTTGATCTGTTTTAGCTGGGTTTAAATTCAATTTTGTTATAATTTCCAGATAGCTTTCAATACTTTCAGTTCAACTTGGGGCTGGGGTTGTCCAGTCCTCTCTGAGCAATGTCAAACTTTTCATGACTTTTTTTTTTTTTTTTCCCCCCAGATTCTTTATGAAGTTATCATTTTCCTTTGAGGTAATTTTCATAAAAGCACAGTTTAGGTTGCTTGCTGTGTTACTGTTACAGTAAGCTTCTGCTAACATTTTTCCTGAGAAAGAGAATTTTAAACTAAAACCACAGGAAAAGGTGAAGCGTTATTCTTTCTATACAGTCTTTTTCAAGTGTGTTGTTTAGGCAGTTTTCTTCTATCCAATTTTTTTCTTACAACTGTTAAAGCAGTTCATGCTTTATGTTTATATCATATACTTTATGCACCTACCTATATATTAAAAAAGCTTGGTGCAGTCATGAAATCAGAAGGTACAGAATTGTATGATTTTTCTCTAATAAATTCTTAAACATTGCTTTTCTTTTTTTAAAAGTTTTAAAAAATGGGATCAATAACCATTACATTGAACTGAGTTAAGATGAGATTTTATGAAAATAGTCAATTGGCGAAATAAAAAGTATTTGCACTCAATTTCCAGAAGAGAAATCAAGTGGGAAAATAACATCAATTTTTTTTTGTTTGTTTTATAGGATGATGGAAGCATAACCCTAAATAAAATTGATTCAATTCAGTCTAAAAATTCTAATTCACTATAATATAGCTCATTTTATACAGCCATTGAATGATAAGGTTGGAAGGAAGATCAAAAGCTAGCTAATACTGCTGTTGTTTATCTGACTCCAAAGACCTTCAAGAAACCTTCAGTGGTGAAGTTTCTCAGGGGTGAGATGGTTTAGTGCCTCACTCTCCTAAAAGATTTTTTTCTCGTCTTTCTGCTTCTTCCTGCTCCAGTTTTAAGCCCTGAATCCTTGGCCTACTTGTTGTTTATATACAAAACGAGGTTTTTCACATTTTCAACTCATCAGCCTTTTATGTCTTTGGAGAATTTAATGTGCTTCTGCTCATCATCTTATCCTGTTTTTTTTTTTTTTAAACTGAGGAATTCCAGTTTGTTCATTCTTTCCTCGCAGGCCATACTTTCTAGATTTCGTACAGCTCTTGCTGATGACTTTTTGCATTCCTCTAGTGGATTCTCACCCTGTGCTGAGAGCAGGGTACAGTACTGTAGACTGCCCTCACCAGAGCTTCGGGGGAGGGAGCGGAACGGTTACGTCATAGTTATTGCAAGTGCAAACCTTGAGTTGACCTTATTCACAGTGCCATGATCTAATTTTCTAGATTCTTTCCGACGGATATGGTATCCCATCAGTTGTGTACTCGATTTTATGCAGGTTATTATCCTTGAAACGTGCTCCTTAATACACATACAATAATACAGTTCTAGATTGCAGTCACACAGGCTATGGGGATTGATTACTGCGTTTAGGTAAAGCAGAGTGGTGGCTGGACTCTGGCTCACAATTCAGCAGCCAGGCAATAATTACTGCTATCTGTTTGGCTATATTTAAATAGCCTTATCATAGAGGAACCCTTGTAAAACTTCTTGCTTTCTGCTTTCTGAATTCTTTCCAGAGAAATTTTGCACTGTGATATGTTGTCTTGTTTGTCACATTATCAATCATTGGTTTTGTTTTATGTACTATCACATCTGTGACTTCACTGTGTATCAGCCACAGTAACCAAGGATCTGAATTTAGATCTTTGTTCCAGGATGGATTGCTCAGAGAAGCTGTGGAAGCCCCTTCCCTGGAAGTCTTCAAGGACAGGCTGGATGGGGCTTTGAGCAACCTGGTCTAGTGGGAGGTGTGCCTGCTCATGGCAGGGGAGTGAGAACTTGATGATCTTTAAGGTCCCTCCCAATCCAAACTGTTCTATAATTCTATTCTATGATTCTATCATTCTATGAAAGATACTCTTATAGAAGACTGAAACTCAGTGTCATTTGTTATGAATAAGTGTAATTATTTCAAAAATCTCTCCCCCGTAAAATAAAACCAAGATTTTTCTCGACATCTTCAGAAATTTCTTTCTTTTAATCTTTGGTTACCTCTACCAAACGTCATCAATATTCTACCTCTGTCAACCAAAAAAAAAAAATTTCTAATATTTTCTCCATTCTTCTCACAGTTGTACTACTCTTATTACCATTTAGTCATCATCAGTTTTCTTCTTGCATGCATCTACTTTGCTGCCATACCAGGCAAAGACCACCAGGCATTGAGTGATCAAAAGATGAGACTGACTACGAGAATCCTCATTTGGGTTCAACAGCAACACCGCAACAAGTTTAAAAAAAAAAAATTAGATTTTTTTTTTCATATTCCCTCAAACTAAGTAGTTTAGTCACCAGATCAGCTCACATCGTTACTTTTGATCTAAAAAGTTCCCAAATGGGACAGCATCTACCTTTCAAGAGTAGAGCAAGTGAGATCCTTGAATAAGAAACATCCAAAAGATTTACACAGAGAATCAAGAAGCAGCAGCGCGTTGTACTCAAAACTGGCACTCGGTCTCCCCCATGGAGTCCAATAAGCAGAGCAATTTCTGCCATGTCTGTGCATTAAAAGCCAAGGCAAGGGAAAAAGTTTCCATTATATCTACTAACAAAAACTGTTTGTACATACATTGGCCTTTCAGACATATGTGGTCTTACACTTTGTCACTTCAGAGCAGATGTTTAATTGGGAGGAAGCGATTTTAAACATCTGCAGCCAACATCTGAGAAGCTGGATGAAGACCACACAGAGACCTTGAGGAAATTAAAAGTGTATGCAAGTATGTCACTTCCTAGACTGCATATTTAGGAGAACTAAGAAAATAAACAAAACCAGAAGTTTCAATGAGGTCCTTCAAAATCCTTCCTCTCCCCTCATTTGCCTTCTTCTGCTTTAGAAAATAAAATAGGTACTTTAGGAGATATAAAGTCCATTAACTGAGTAACCAAAAATTGACCAACAAGAGACAATGCATCCCCCAAAGAAAAAAAATAGGGAATAAAATCCAATTTAGTATCAAGCCTTCAATCCCTTAGGGAAACAAAGCAAAGCAGAGTAAATATTTAGAAGATGAAGCATTACTCAGTCCTAGCGGGTCTCAGGTGTATGGCAATAGCTCAGATTTGGCAAATACACCTGGCACATACAACAGCAAGCACCTTCCACCGAGAAGAGCCAGGGGGCAGTCTCTCCAGAATCCAAGTCTCTAACTTGCAACAGCATCGCTGGTGGTACCCCCAGACCTCAGCAACTGAGCTGTCTCCCTGTTTCTGGTTACACCTTTCAGAAGCCAGGTTCTTTACTTCACGGGAAAGCCCAGATAAGAAAGAGTATTCAACTAAACTTTTTCTGCCTGGGTAGTTGTTATAGTGGGAAGGGAAAACAGAAAACAAGGTGGCCAAACAGTTCGGTTCGCCTGGACAACGATTTTTCAGTGAGACTTGCATTTTTCAAAACTGCCTTGCTTAAACACAGCATCATTTACAGAAATTCTTATTTAAAACTACAAACCTAAACAAATTAAGAGCATGTTTAAATAAAAACACAAATGCAGCTTAGTTTTTGCTACCCTGCTATTTAGAAGTCATTTATTAGTGTGCTAGACACAGGCAGTATTATATTTCCTACTTCAATGTAGAAGTTGTGACTTTTTGCATTATCAAACATGTAAAAGTAGATGCTACTTGGCTAGGAAGACTACTGCTTGAAAACTTTTAATTTCATTAGGATCAAAACAACAAAATGGTAATTGTTCAGCTCATGCAAGGTTTGTACAATAAGAGGAAAATCACAAGGTTTCACAAGAACTGTAAGTAACCAATAAATATTTTCCTAAGGCCACAAAACCGATCTCTCAAAATGTTCCTCAAGGGGATGCCAAACCTTTTGATCTACTCTCTGAGAGCAGAAAACTGCTCTGTTAAATACACTGGAAGTAGCACTAGTGAACTATCGGCACTTGAGAATATCAAAAGAATTCGTCAGAATTTGCGACCTACAAAACCCACCGGAATGGCTCCATGGCAGGAGTGAAAGACTGGAGGCCAGCACGGTGTGTTCTGCTGTCACACATTTGCTGACATAGCTGACAGGATTTGGCTTGGTAGTAAAAAATCTCCCTTTGATCTAACAGCTTTTAAAATAAAACAAAATTAGCTCAACAGAGGAAGATGATGTTCCAAAACACGCGTTGGGGAGGACAAGACTCCATACTGTTTGTTTGCAAGTCCCCTGGTTAAACATTCTATGGAAGGCATCTGCTCCTCAGGAACAGAGGAACAGCACATGATGCCGACAGCTTTATGAGAGGTCTTTGGACCATGACATTGTCTAGAAACTCTTCTGTATAAATCAATGTGTATAGATCGCCAAACTTACACATCCTGAGCAACAAGAACACATACCACTTCAAAGTACTGTGGTGTCTTTTTTCTTTAAGTACTGTAACTGGAACACGGTCTTCCCCTCCAGGGAGCAAACCTGTAAGTAAGCAAACCTTTTGCCACAAATAGCAAAATTTCTAAGAAAAAGATATTGTTAAAAGCTCTGTGGAAACTTCCATTTTTGTCCTGCAAGAAAACGATGTGTTACCTCCACTTGTAGCACATACAGATCTTTTAAAAAAAATTTAAAAACCCCAAAACTTAAATGAATTAATTGCTATTAATGAGCAACCAAAGACAGAGAAATAAGTATGCTCTCTTGTCTCCTATGAGTTATGATGGCCCACTCAAAGCTGACTCAGGAACGAATGTAGTTGTTTCAAGAAACAAAATAGCAAAAGATTCAGTCTTTGGCAGCTTTTAAACCATCTGTTCCACACTATTTTAATCACTTCTGCTCAGTACAGAGATTATGGGTTTCAGTTCATTTGTAGTGGAAAAACAAAGAATGCTGCATTTTTGGAGCGTGTGGGGAGAAATCCAGAATCCTCCCAACTATTCTGAAACTGGGTTTTTGAAGAGAGCAAAAGGCTTACTGCTTGTGCGCTTGAGCGCGCTGAAACACCCTCCCCCTCCATGAGGGATTCCTCCTGTGCCTTGAAGCAAACACAAATTGGAATGTGCCACACTGACCTGGAAAAGGGGGATGTGGGGATGGAGCTCCTGTTAGCCACTTAATTATGGCAAAACAATTGTTATCATTCTTTCCAGCAGAAGAATCCAAAAGTTCCTGTTGCTGTTTGTTGTGGGAAATTGCTTATTAATGTGAAGAATGTGTTTCCTCAGCTAAAAAGCTACAGACTTCCCATGACTTTCTTGTACTAAAAGATCAGTAGGGTAGAAGCAGTAGGTGGGTTTGAAATGATGAGCATCTCTTTTCTGTAACACAGTGATTTCTCTCCTTCCTCTCCATCCCCAAAAGAAGAGCAAATAGTTCTCCGAGACGACAAGCAAACAGAAAAGGTTAGTCCCACAGCTAATTCCAACAGATCTTCAACTGAAAATGTCCTCCGTGCAGGTGACTGGTGGATCAACACAAGTGCTTGTATCTACCTGCCTGAGCTGTACAAATGCCTGTTCCCCTGCACTGTTTTCATCTTCCCAGAGGAACTGTGCTGTTATGGTTTCTGCTTCCCACTGTGTCTTCTTAGCACTTCTGAGGGGATCTGACACAGCTCTTTGTGCCGCTCTAAGCTGAAATGGCACACCAGTTCTTTCCCAGGGCACTGATGGGAAATGTGGCTTCCCCAACATCAAAAGATGATGAACTCTTCTTGAAAACACTGAAAGACTGATCAGGACCTCAAATGATTTAGCCTGTGACTATGACGTAGGCAGGCAAACATTTAGTGAGAGAGGAACGTGATCTCTATTCTAACCATGTCAGCTTGTCCAACTGAATGTCCCACTGAAAAAGAGGGGTTTCTCTCCTGATAAAAATTAATTCTCAGTATTCCCATAATCAATAACTCCCATATGTTATCATTTAATACCAATATCAAAGGAGCAACTCAACTACATGAAGGTCAGCATGGATTTTGCTAACTGAACAGGACTGGTACATTTGTCTGCATGGACTTGCATGACTAACAGTGTTGGTTGGAAAATAAATAAAACGTGTTAAGAAATTTTTCATTTTCACTAACATTTTTCAACCAGTCTAGTGTAAATTCACATTTAGTGCCTTTTACAGTCATCAAAACTAGAATATATTCATAAAAATGCTTGATTTTTGCATATAGACAAAAATGTAAATATAATTAACAATTTGTCTAAATTGTAAGACAACCAAAGAATATAAGTAGTATGAGTAAATATCTATTTTATATTATTAAAATACTAAGTACTATTAAGCTACGACATTTGTTATGGTATAGAATAAACTCATATGCTTGTAGCTAAGAACATATTAACTCTTAACTATGTAAATCGAGGAGATAGAAAAGATATAGATTTTATGTAGATTTGTCAGTCACTTTCCATTGCTGAAGGATCCACTAAGTGGATTAATCATCTCTGATTTCAGCACACTCAGACTAAGCTAAAGATTTCCACAGGAAACATTTTCTGGACTATGGCAAATGACAATACAATGAGGTACTTTCCTTCCTCTTTTTTCACCTTATTGGCCCAATTTGGGGGCTTCACCATTCCCTCTGGCATATCCAGCTACTCAATACCTCTGAAAATCAGGACCTGAGTGACTATTACATACCCATAGAGGGTGGTGGTCTG
>JAOXNG010000064.1:5964445-5980942 GCA_028566535.1 Scolopax minor
GGATATATGTGGGTATATAAATATTTTATATGTTTGTATATGTGATATGAATAAATTTATATACATATATTTATTATATATACATACTCTCTCTCTTATGGAATTAGAAGCAGATATATAAAACATGAAAAAATAAAGAAGGAATAAGTTATGTACCTCTGAGCAGTGCCTTTCCCAGACAAATTAGGTCACTCAGGAGGTCTCCAGCTGATGACTTTGAAACCAGGATGTTGGTTGCAGCATATCTGCATTGTTAACTCGGAGCTCTGTCAATGGAGGTGCAGAGTACTCTGGGGATGTCATAACTTTTTTTGCTACATCTCATTATCAAAGGGTCCTTTGTGGCAGCAGAGAAGAGTGCGTGTCTATGCTTTGGCCACTCCAAATTCTCAGCTTGACTGATGAGTTTAAATGGTCAGTGCAAATAGGTTTGTATTCTAAGACTACAGAGTGGTCCCTCTTTTATGCCTTATGGATGGCCAACTGTAGCAGAATGGCAGGGAAAAACAGCTGAAATGACTTAAATAACCAAAAAAGACTCTTAGTGAAAGCTTTTCAGGACATTAGAAATAAAGATGAATTGTGGATAGAGTCAATTTTTTTATTCTTTAATCAGTATACCACTCTCAAATGTCACACTTCTTTTTCTAGATTTTTTTATACTTTCAAAATTCAGTCTTTATGATTACTGAAAGAATAGACTGTGTAGGCAGTTTAACACTGTATTTTTTTTGGGGCTCCTAAATATTTTGGAATGGTTATTAATAAATAAATATTATTCTCAATTGTTTATCCTATTAGGAAAAAAAAAGGACAACACATTTTTAACAGAGGTACTAGCTTTCATGTGTTGTCATGGCCCCATTGTGTTATATGTGCAGTACTAAACAACCAGTAGAAAACAGATAATTCTGACTTAAGTATTTAAAATAAAATGTTTTTAAAAAAAGAAAAAGAATGATGAATTAAAAATGATCATTTTGATACCATTCCTGTTTACTCTGCAGGATTAATAAAGTTATAATTGGCAGCTTTTACAGTTAGTGATGTAGATACTTGGACTGAAATATCTGAATTTATCTAAGAATCGTTGCCATGTATTTTATAGGAAATGACACAATCTATTGGACAGACATGGGTTTCAACAAAATTAGCAGATCTAAAAGAGACCAAACGTGGAAGGAAGACATTGTTACAAATGGTTTGGGAAGAGTTGAAGGCATTGCAGTGGACTGGATAGCAGGTAGGTCTTCACCTGCTTCAGGAGTTGTCAGAATTTCTGACAGTAACCCCTTGCATCTGCAGCTCAAGACTAAATAACTTGGTCTGCTTTCAGCTCTAATTTCTAGTATTCCAAATGTTTAGATATTTTTTATTTGGAGATACCAGCAATGTTTTTTGCAGCTTTACTGCAGACAGAAAAAATATTTCAAAGTCTTGGACACTGTTTTTTAGATGGACTGTCTCAATGGTGACAACTACAAATGGAAACTTATGTTTTAAAACAGAAGGCTGAATAGGACTAGAAGTTATAAATATAAGACGTGCCTAAATTAAAATGCAGCAGTTACTTTGTGATCTTAACTTAGGCACTTAACATTTAAACACTTTTCAAGTAGTCTTTTATTTTTCCAGTAACTTTAAGGTATTTTTCCTAGGTAACATATATTGGACGGATCATGGCTTCAACTTAATTGAAGTTGCCAGACTCAACGGCTCATTCCGATACGTAATTATATCCCAGGGTTTGGACCAGCCACGATCTATCGCGGTACATCCAGAAAAAGGGTAACATGACCATGGCTACCTGCATTTCTTGTAAAGTTTGCATGCTAGCACTGAAGCACTCAGATAAGTTAATCAAGGCCTTTGTTCTAATAGATAAGCATTTAATAAAACCCCAAAGGATTGTGTTGGAAACTAATTATAGGTGGAAGGAAGCGTTATTCTTATCATATGATGAGTTTTTTCATGGGTCTCTGTAGACATGACACCCTTACTGTATTTTCTTTGAATATTGGTTTTCATTTTCTAAGATGATAACTTTAACTGCAGGTTAGACATTGCTTAGAAGCATGCTTAAATCTGTTCTTAACTTTCCAGCAAATCCAAGGAATTCACATTAGCTAATGAAGGCCTTCATGTTGTGATGAAATTGTAGAACAGCATAATCCTTGATAGTTATAAATTCCAGTATTATGCAACACCCAACTACAACAGCCAAGGAGATTGGCTGAACTAATGGGAGATGAAGCATGTGGATAAGGGTTGTCAAAAATGACATCCATATTCATCTGTTTGTTGAGAAAAGGGACTACACTGCAGCATTAACAGAAATAGAGAACCTTCTGTCTCCTTCCAGCTCCAAAACTATTGTTAGTAGAGGCAGTTAATTCTGCAAAGAATTCCCATCTGTTTTTCATGGGAGTATGAAATGTACTTTCTGAGGAAAAGACATATAAGCAAGACACAGTGGATTGAACTGCTACACTTACCCTGCTGAAAAGGAAGCATGAAATGGTGTGTATGAAAATGTTAAAAAGGTATTTGAGCAACTACCTGTCCCCAAAGCCCGAGATGGCACTGTAGCTCATTTCCCCTAGATTCAATCAGATCACTATCGCACTATTTTCAGGAAAGCAGTCTCTGTACTCAGAGGAGTTTGCAGCCATAGTAATGAAGAATTCTGACTTTGCACTGAGGCCAGATTGATACCAGCAATGCAAAATGGGATTTGGATTTTTGCCATGATTTCTTTTATGAAAATTTAGACATAGTGGTCTGTGTGTTTTTCAGACTAGAATGAAGGTAAAAGCAATAACTGGTTTTATTTTCTGCATAATGTAATAGCTTTCGCCACAAATCATTACAGCTGCGTTCGTCTAGCAGCACTGGTTGCTTGGCAGTATCTGCTAACAGTTTTGGATTAATGCTGTTCTTCAGAGTAGGACCTTTTCCAGATCCTAGTCAGGATCTGGCTTAATTAGTTATATTTTTGTCTTTAATGTATCAGAATAGCTGTGCTCTCCTGTTTAAAAAACAAAACAAAAACCAAACAAAAAAACTACTAAAAAACTTTTGAATATAAGTACATAGAAGTCTGATAAAATTCTTCTGACCAGAGAGGTACTTCAAACTTCTTCAAAACAATAATCAATTTACATTATAATATTCCTCAACATGTGTATACTGTATTTGCTGCACACATATGCAGACATGTTTTAACCCATTACTTTAAAGGAAAGAAAAAGGCCTTGTGAAGTCTATGAGCCCAAGTTGCTACAAATGTGGTCTCTGGATAATGCTGAGATATTAAAATAATATTAATTATATAAATAAAATCCATTATTTTCAACTAGAAGTGTTAAAGAGTGTAGTTAATTCTTCTACAGTATTTGGAGAGAGAAGATGGATGGAATGCTGAGATCCAGCATTTAACAATTTCTATAGGGAAGAGTAACTGCAGAATCCTTGATAGAATAATATTTAATACTGCTATTAGCAGAAAAGAACTTTTTTAATAAAGTGTGAATATTTTTATTTCAATGACAATATTTTTACATGATGCTTTCTGATTCAACAGTTTGTGGTTTATTTTACTAAAATGATGTGTGCCCATAAGCAGATGAAATAATAGCCAGTAATATTAAGAAGATTCTTTAGAAAGAAGCAGTTCCTGCTTTTAAGTTAATGGATATTTAGAGATGCCACTGAACCATCTTCTTGGGTGTTAAAATAGAGTATCATAATGCCATCAAAAGCAGATGTTAATAAAATGCAGCTAAAATGTAATTTGGAGGAGTTTAAATTATTGACCTTGAAACAAAAAAAAAAAAGCAGTAAAGGAGAGAAATGTTAAATGTAGAAATGAATTCAGTTAGGAAATATTCCTTAGATGTTTTGCTGTGTTTGAGTTTTATAGTTAGGTTTTGGATGTGTTTAGAATACATAAGAAAACACATGAGGATAAGAGGACCACAGCTTAGTAATTATTTTATGTGTCTGGTAGAACGGTGTGTCCTCTGTGAAGGCAGGTCGGCTTCATCTGTCTTTTGTTATTTGAATACTGTGCTGCCCCTATATGATACCTTGCAATGTCTCCAATGCAAGTTTCTTCAGAAGAAGGATGGGAATATTTTGAAAGTGAAGTTCAGGTATACCTTTCTGTGGGAAGATTAAGGCTCTTTACCCTCTTCATTATTGTCATATCTCTTTCCCTTTGAGAAGCAAAACTTTCAAAGGTATTCTTCTCTCCCCTTGCCCTGACTTCACATTCTTCATTTCTCTTGAAGCTTGAGTTGACAGCTATAAGAATGGAGAGGAAAATATCAGTTATTAGATCTCGTTGAATCTGCCAGTTATATCAAGATATGAAGCAGCCAGTATTCAGCTGGTTGGTAACTTTATTTATTGTTACTAAGGGAAAACAAGTTAAGAATGTGTAGTCCTTCAAATGAGTGTTTTTGTCCCTCATCAGGTACTTGTTCATACAACATACACCTGGCTGACATTTCGGGGTTTTTCCCCCAATTAAATAATAGTTTTCTGACCAAGCTCAGAATTGTAATTGAAATATCGAGCTAAGCTCATACTGAAATAATTCTTAGACTTTGAAGATAACTCCTTGAAAAATATTCCAGGAATTTCATTTGTGCTTAGGGTTTGGGCCAGGGGAGGGGTTGGTGGGGGTGTAAATTTTACATTTTTTCCAAAGAAGTTTTTTGAAACTTGATTCTAGGCCAGCATCAGATTTCCACCACTTGCATCTCCATGTCATCTATGTACATTATATGTGGGGTAGTTCCAAATTAAGTTGAGTCCTAGTTATTCTAGCATTGCAGCGTATACACCAGACGTGTCGGTAGCATATTGCTGCCTACAAAGGAAACAAGTATTTTAGATGGAAATTCCCAGACCTTTTGGAAACATTATTTGTTATGTCAGGAAGTATGAGATCAAATTAATTGTTATTATAGGCAGAAAACCCTACAATTAGAGCCAAAATAAGGTGGACATTGTTTCAGAAAATACATTTGATGAGCTAATTATAGGATATTGGTCTTCCCTCTCCTGTTTTTATCCCTCTTTATTTCACGTATCTGCAGTCATCCAATCAAATATAACAACCAATTGGCATAATGATATCACCAGAATCAGGGGTAAAATGGGTTAGTAACGCACAGAAGACTCTTATAATCTTTGAAAGAGACTAATATATACGTTCCATACAGAGAAAAACAACGGAGAATGGTTTTCTATGTTCCATTCACTTTGTGTACAGCCTATTATTAAACAATGTTTTAGTGCATACTTGTGAATATTTTCAATGAAAATCCTTCTCTAGGAGATTAGTAATACAGCAGACATCAATTTTGTTATTTTAGGAATTTTCTTGCTCAGAAAATATATAGGATTGTGTGTGTTTATAATATTTTAACACAAATATATATGTGTAGGCATGTAGACATTTACTTAAAGCTATTCCGTAGGTTACTGTTCAGTAGAGGAAGTGTTTTCTGTAGATTCACTGGTGTCACTTTGCTGTACCTAAAGTTACAGATTGAGGAGTAGGAGGTCAAGGCAGCAGCTTGATTTGGCATCTTACCCTGAGATAGTGCCAGAAAGTACACAGCAATGTAAAGTTAGATAAGTAGGATGCAAATTCTTCCCATGTGCTTTAGAGGGAATAGGAAAGATATTTTCATCTTAAATAAAATGCCTTTGCTCTACCATTTCCCACAGTGGTCATCATTGCTCCATATTTAAGACACTTCTAAATTAGACACACATCCCTTCTATTATCACATTTGTTAGTAATTAGATGCAAGAGCTTCTGTTCCAGTTATTTTTTTTCTAATTTGCTTTTATTTTCCCAAGTGCAAAGCTGAATTCTTTAAGGAATAGAATTGCATCCTGACTGATCAATTGCGGTTTTAAGAATGGCTTCATAAATATCATTTGCAAAAAAAAAGCTCAATTAAGTGTTCTATGAAACAAGTATTATGATACATTTAATCTCTTAAGATTTTGTAGAGATATGAACCTTATCGTGTTTTTTGAATATTTAATGGTAACGGAGCATTTTGTTTGCAATTGAAGTACAGTATTACACATTATTTAACTCTTATTTTGGTGGTATTTTAATTGGTCGTGTCTATAACATTTTAGGTATTTATTTTGGACAGAGTGGGGACAGAGTCCCTGCATAGGCAAGGCACACTTAGATGGGTCTGAGAAGGTTGTGCTTGTGAGCCTGGGGATTGCGTGGCCTAATGGGATTTCCATCGACTACGAGGTTAGTTCCTCTGTCTCCCAGCATATGTTAAAATGTATAGTATTTGTTATGTTTCATTGAAGCCAGCTAGTCTTCTGCTTTGATGTAATCTTAATAACTCTTAATGAAATACTTGGATAAGACTGTTGATATTTCCTTTAAAATTAATCTTTAGGAAAATAAATTATATTGGTGTGATGCTCGTACCGACAAGATAGAAAGAATTGACCTTGAGAGTGGAGGGAATCGGGAGATTGTGCTGTCAGGGAGCAATGTGGATATGTTTTCAGTCGCGGTGTTTGGAGCTTACATCTACTGGTCTGACAGGTAATTTATTTTTCATAAGTATTTGAGTCTCAAAATGTTATTTCAGTGCCAGGTGCTTCACCTTTGTAGGATTAGCCATTCCTTAGCAAGGTCACAGAAAGGATCGCAGAAAAATGTGCAATTTCCAAAGAAAGGGCGTTTCTGATACTGAAAGCTAAATCGTCTCAGTGTCATAAATGAGAAGAGGTTTCTCCACCTTCTGTTAGGCAATTCTCCACTGCTCTTCAGTCATTTGTTTGGTGTGAATTAGTTGAGGATTGTTGATGAGACATCTTCAACTTTTTTGGCAGAGCACATGCAAATGGCTCTATTAGAAGAGGCCACAAGAATGAGGCCACGGATGCTGTGACCATGAGGACTGGCCTTGGAATAAACCTGAAGGAAGTGAAAATCTTTAATAGAGCGCGAGAGAAAGGTTGGCTGTTCTTAAGGATGCTATTAATTGTTTTAATATCACGTACTTTTATTGTATATTAAAGTATACCAGAAGTTAAGTAATCTCCAATTTTTATCTCCACTGTCTATTTTTAAAGAATCTTTTTAAGCTAAAATTAATGTACTAAAGAAAACATATAGTACAAATCCTACTAAAATTCTTCAGAGTGTTTTAAGGAGGAAATCTAAAACCAAAACACTTCCTGTCATTCCATGTTTGGTCATTTTATTTTGTTTGGTTTTCATTTAAAGAAGAAAAAAGAAAAAACAGTAGTAGGACTGAGAAGGACCTTCAACTGTGCTTTAAAGAGCAGTAATCTCAGCCAGTCTTGGATTTCTATTGGAAAGCAAACCAGATTTTTTTTTTTCACAGCTAAACATTTCCAGCCTCTGTGTCTCCAATATTTATTTCCTGAAAATTACTTGACTTTGAGTCCTAGGGTTTTTTTGTGTGTGGGAAGAGACCTTGTAAATAATCCAATTCAAGAGACAAAACTTATCATATACTCTCAGTGATTTATATTATCGATGGTTAAATTTAATTCTCTACTATCTAAGAATAATCTTGCTTGTAACTATTTTTTTTCCTCATAAATTTCTGGTTTTGAAGAGACCTTGAAAAACTTGTTTCAGTGAGTAAAGCTGGTTACAAGTCTACCAAAAATAATGCTGATTTCCTCAGAACCAACTGCTACCAGTCACTCCAGACAAAATTTTCTATAAATATATTCAAAAAGAGAGAGAAAGAAAATACTACTATAATACAAAATAATTTTTTCTAAAACAAATTTATGTCTGGTATTGGTAGCATTCAAAAGTTGCTTTAATCACAGCATTACTTACCCAAAGATCCTGTTTCTTTTATATACATCTTTTCTAAATAACCACATTAAATGTGACTTGTAAAATAAATTTTCATTTTGAAAGAAAACAACTTTAACAATCAATGAGAAAAACTGTGTATTTTTTAAAGGAAATTTTAAATAGTTTTGAAAAAAATCACTTTGCAAACATATGTATATTGATTTTACTAAGAATTTCTGCATGTAATTTCAGAGTAGTCTAGGCATCATATTTTGTGGATAAAAATAAAATCCACACAAAAACTTATCATTTCTTTTAATTAGGCTACAAATAGTTAATGTCTGCTTGCTTGGAAGGGCCTTATTATAGAATTAGGAAAATAGAACAACTGGATAAAAAAATGCTTCTTTGAATGTAATGATTTTGTTTATAGCTTTAAAGATCTGAACACATTAGCAATAGGAGAAATGATTACTGAGCCTAAAAATCTTTTGATGTTAATTTGAAAAACATAACTGAATGATTTTTTAATACGTTTTTCAAATTTTACTAGGGTACAAATGGTTAATGTCTTTGGGAGGGGCTGTCAGTGAGCCAGGAGGACAAAAGGGAAAAAACAGGTGAAAAATGTTTTTGGAATGTTTATCTATATCACGCTCTTACATATATTTTTTTAAGGTCATTGAACTAGAAGTAGATAATACTGTTTTAAAAAGTTGTAAGTAGCTAGGTCCCTGACCTTCTATTATTAAAGCAACAATCGAAACCCCAAACAAAAAAAAGCAAGCAAAGCCCCAAGAACCTGTGCTGATTGTGATTAATATTTTTTTTTCAAACACCTGTTTTACCCTTTCTGAAGAGCCAGTCCCACAGTGCTATTCACAAGCAGATTCCTACCTTTCAGTGCTATTTTACATATATGCTAGGATATTCCCAAACTATAATTGCCTAGTTTTAAAGATATTTATAGCTGGTGACCTGTGGGAGCATTGAAGCTTTCAAAGAGAGATTTTAGAAGCTTGAGGTTCTCTTTCATATATTTTCCTTTCACTTCTCAACCTCTCATCCTTCCAAACAGATATTAACTTTTCTAGCCTAATAAAACTTTAAAAGAATCTTTAAAAAAAAAAATGCAAAAAAAATTATACAGCTAAATCTCCAAATGTTTTTACAAAACTATAGAATATGTCTCCTGTAATTTTGCCTAGGAACACAAAATTCAATGTTTCTAATTTTAAGAGCAAGTTAATTCTCATCCCCCATTATTTATTTTTTTTCTGAAAAATATCTTCAGTTTGAAAAGTATCTTCAGTTAGAAAATAAAATCAACACTGCTTTCAGACACTCCGTCTTCCCTGACAACCATTATGGTTTACTACCTGAAAACAGTCTATTTAAAATGTTTTCTTCTCTTTCACTATGTGGAAATCTTTCAGAAATAGGAAAATGACTATATTGAAAGAGCTGAGTTGTTATATGGAAAATGCTGTCAGAAACAGAAACTAAATTATCTAAACTAATTATAATAGTAATTCATGCATAGTCCAAAAAAAAAAAAAAAAAAAGACAAAGGAAAATAGCTCCTAATTATTGACAATTACTGTAATTTTAAATATTGCTTGCAACAAGTGTAGTTGAAGTCAGTGAAGTTACTAATTTGACAATGATTTCTTAATGGTATGCATTTTTCAGGGAGTAAGTTTTTAAACTCAGGTTTTAAAGGAAATTAGAACAAAATGTTAGGAAATGTCTTTATTAAAAACAGGGAACTGGATTGACACAGTTTGGTACCTGTCAAGATATATGATTTCATTTTGATAGAAATTGTCTAAAAACAGTACCATATTCTGATGGTATCTAAATTTGACTTTTTGACAGTAACAGGTGTTTTAAAAAAAATGAAAACTTTCAAAGCACTTGAAACAGTCTCTAAGTCTTCAGCTGATTATGGAGGAGTAACCCATTTTATCATTTTCTATTAATAAAATATGTACTCCTTTGGATTGGAAAGGACATCAATTCTATTTTTCTCACTAACTTTATTCATTAAAATTGTCTTTGGGTTGTGGTTAAAGTTACATTCTTTACTATTTTGGTGTTTGTTTTACTTGTGAATATTTTAGCAACAGTTTTGAGAGAAGAATTCTTAGAATACATAAAATTACAGCTTGATTTAAGTTAGTTAAGTGCAATATTATGAAAGATAGAATTTATATATATATATTTTATTTTTTTTTTTGTGTACAGGTACTAATGTTTGTGCCAAGAATAATGGTGGATGTCATCAGCTTTGCCTTTATCGGGGAAATGCACGGAGAACGTGTGCTTGTGCACATGGCTATCTTGCAGAAGATGGAATTACTTGCCTGAGACATGAAGGTTACCTCTTGTACTCGGGAAGGACAATACTAAAGAGCATACATCTTTCAGATGAAACCAACTTAAATTCCCCAGTAAGGCCATATGAAAATCCAGAGTACTTCAAAAATGTGATAGCTCTTGCTTTTGACTACAGTCTGAAAGGAAGAGGTACCAATCGCATATTCTTCAGTGATGCGCACTTTGGAAACATACAAGTAATTAAAGACAACTGGGCTGGCAGAAAAGTGCTAATTGAAAGTAAGTAAAAAAATATTTTTTATTTCAATAAACTTTATTAAGTGAAAAGTTGATAATTTGGCTTTATAGAGAAAAAAATGTCAATAAGGTTTTGCCATGCTTAAGTATATATTACAATTATTGTCATTTATTTCTGTAAGATGCATTTAAATAAAAATTATCTTTAGAATTACAACTTCAAAATAATGTATTTTATAACAGTTTTACAATGTGTGAAGCACATTATTAGAAAACAGAAGTTATAATAACAGTGCTTAATTTTTATTACTGTGGTTTTAAGGTGCCTTACTGGTGAAACAATCCTCATTTGCCTAGAAATTACAGAAGTCTCCTTTCTGCACAGCACCTTTTGGTTGTATATTTTTCTAGTTAGTGGGAGTGAAGTTCTGTAAGATTCTTCTGCTGACATAACCATTTCTCAGTATATAATATTAGTGTGTCCCATTGACTCAGCTTTCTTGTAGGAAGCACAAGAAAGGTGACCTTGTGCTCAGTGATAATTGGCGGCAAATTCCAACCTACCAAATTGTCTTTTTTAATAGAGACTTACTCAGCAGCTTCACATGTTTACTATGCCTTTATTCACCACGGTAGTAGGAGGAGTTGTATGAAACTTGACATTTTCTTAGCCTCTGAAAGCTTGAAGCCTGACACTGCTATTGAGGAATTGACACCGATATCATCACCACAGTCTTCAGGAGAAGACACAAAACTTATTTTGCAGCTCAGTAAAATCCTCTGAGGATCTCGCATCTTTACCAAAAAAGCATACCATAACTTTAGTACAAGATTTACATAAAAAATCATCATGGTTTGTAATGGTAAAATTAGAATTCATGGAAAATCTGAATGCAGATATGTAAGAAATATATCCTTAATGCTAACCATCAAAAAAAAAATCCATGCTACAACAATTGGTATTCTAAAAACTTCTATTATCTTGCATTTCTTTTCCAATTTATTTGTTCTCAAATATGCAATAAACCTTATTCACCTGCAATCAGATATCAGATGCACATATTTACTGTGTTTCTTCTCTTCCTTGTAATTTTTGAGTACTGTCTGGTTTTATTTGGAGGCCACATTTTGTTTTGGTAACCATTTCCCAAAATGTCTGAAGTGCTCTGTGGTTTTTGCTCCTGATGTTATGGGTAATTCCCATCTAAATTTCTGATATTGTATGTTATGCTGCTTATGGCATTGCTACCTTTAGCTATTACTATTACTTTGGGTCAAACAGTTTAATAACAAGACCAAAGAAAGTGTTTAGGAAAAATGGCAGTACCTTTGATGTGGAACATATCGCCCTTTGCTGTTGCATGATAATGGGAATATTTTTAGAAAAGAAAGAAGTTAAACAGCTGCAAACTGACAAAATATTATTCTACAACTGACATTGCATAATTGAGTCATTATGTACCTCTGCACTGTGCTTCGAGGAAGGTACTTGTGGTCATGAAACTGTTGACACTAATGAATGGAAATGCATTTTTCAAATATGATACAAGCCTTTTTTTTTTTTACGTTGAGTTTTTATGTGTGCATATTTTAGAGGATTTAATGATGTGTTAAGATATGGTAAAAAGAAACTAAGCAATGTTGTCAGAAGTTCTTATTACTGCCAGGAAAGTATTAAAACCTAGGGATTCAGAGTGGATGTTACAAGAGACACAAACAGCTCACAGAAATACACAGTGGTGACATACAGGCATTGTTTTAACTTTGGTATTATAGGAAGAGATTAAAAGTATTATATGAAAAGCCACTGGAAATTTTTACATTTGAACGAGACAAAGAGAAGAAAGAAATACTGATAAAGTGCAACAGATACAACTTGGGTTTTTTTTAAAATAATAATAAAGTATTCCTCATTACTTTATAATAGGTTGTTCTACAAGAGCTAAAGACATTCCATAAAGCCTTGTAGAGAAATATAATTTTAAGAAATTGTTAGGAAGTGTTTCTACTTGTAATCTTAATATGCCCGATTTCATTTTTCATTAGCAGAGTCAGCACTCTGAATAATTGAATGTCAGATGAAATTTTCTATCCTTGCAAAAAATTTACTGTATATGCTTGGGATGTATTTGTGAACAATGATATTTGTTTTCTAGAAATGCTTCAGTTGTTTTTTTCATTGTAAATGAGAAGGGATATTACATCCCAGTATGTGTTAGTTTATTGTTCTCCTTCATGCTTTAAACTCCTTTCCTTTATGTTGAATTATTCCCTTTAAACTGGTATTTTTTGTACTACATATCCTTCCTCTCCAGAGCGTGCACATGATTTTCTCTCACTGTCCGCAGGAAACAGTTGATGAGGCTGATTGATATAGTAGAAATATTTGACCAGTGATACCTATAAAGGAAAAAGCAGTGGTCAGACTGGTTGATACCAGTGATTCCATTCACTGGAATATGTAAAATTTTAGACTTTTCTGATTTCTGTGTTAACTATATGTGATTACACAGAAATTATGAAACGGAATCCACCTGAGAGATTTTAGTAGTGTTTCATTGCAGGATTAAAAAACAACTTTGACATTTGTTTTGCTCACTCCAAAATTATTATACATCTGTAGGATGTTTAACTTTATTAGGAAGAGATTCAAAACGGTGTCAGAAATATCTAGCATGGTTCTAAGAATTCTACAGCCCCTTTGTACTTCATTAGAAGTAGTTGAAGTCTGTAAATCACTGAAACCTTTAGTCAAATAGTGGATATAGAGAACATTATATAAAAGATACTGTTGTCCCAGATTTTTAGTTCACTAACTGTAGATCTGCTCATAAAGAATCCACTAGCTGATGGCTTTCTACTTCACTGAAATCAGATATGCCACTCAAATCTAACACGTTATTGAACTTTTCTGCACACTAAAAACAGAGTTAAGATATATAAAGAGCCCTTTAATAAACAGGTTTCCAGTTCACTAAAAACAGATTTACAACTCACAAGCAACCCATTATCTAATATGTTTTTAGCTCACTAAGAACAGATTTACTACCCAGAAACAACCCATTATCTAACATGTTTCCAGTTCACTGAAAACAGATTTACAACCCATACGCAAGCTATTATCTAACATAGTTCCAATTCACTGAATATTGATTTAGAATTCATAAACAACCCATTATCTGACAAATTTTCACCTCACTGAACAGATTTGCAACTCATAAACAACCCATTAGCTAACACATTTTCGGCTCAGGGAAAGTAGATTTACAGCATATAAACAACTTTATCTAACTTGTTCCAGTTCACTAAAAGTGGATTCAAAACTCACCAAGAACCCAGTACCTGATAGGGTACTGTCTTCAACAGGAAGAAACAATAGCAACAAAACCTCCAGTGCAGCATGTGCACAGTTAGCCATACCTTAACACCTTTGGGGTTTTGTGCAGTGTGAGGGTTTTTTGGGTAAATTCTTTCTTATCTCTGAACTCTACTGAAAAAATGAGCATTATTTCCCTTAGTCACTCAGCAGAGACTCATATTTTTATGAGTAATTTTATGGGGTTAATCTCTCTTGATTGCCAATTATTAAAAAGTTACCTTGTTCTTGCTGTGATTTCCCAAAGGTATTCTTTTGGGTGATGAATTTCCTTGCTATAGCATCATGTTTAATTGTCTGCAGACATTTATAAAATTACCTTATGAATGCTACAATATTTTAAATATGTTGTGACACAACTACCATCTATATTGTTTGTTTTGATCTCAGTCTTTCCTTCAGACACAGTGTAAGAGGTCATGTTTTATTGTCTTTCTTGCTTTAAGTACACACTTTTGAGAAGTTTCAGGCTACGTAGGAGTGAGTAGAAACTTACTCTGGGTTCCACCTACCCACTCATTCTTTTTTAACTTTACAGATTTTAGCTGTGAAGGTCAGCCTTGCAGGTCACTTTACATAGGTTAAACTGCTTCTAACCTGTAACCTAAACTCACTGCACATGTGTTTGCTTTGTGTCCTGTAGTAAGAGATTCGTGAACCTCTTAAGGCAAAATATTTGAGAACTTTGATGACATTCCTATTTTTTTTTCATTTTGAATGGTATAAAACACAGTGACAGGGATTATATTTGGAAAATTCATGCTGTATACTTTCTCTGTTCTTCCAGCTTGAGGTATTTGCAGAGGATTCTCTCTGCAAAAAAATTAGTGTGTTTCATTTCACATAAGTTTTCTGGTGCTTTAGATTGTGAGAAACCAGTGCCTCAATAAATCAAATCCCAGCTCAGTATTCTAGACAAGATCCAGAGAGATTGCATACACTTGGGAAGTTGTTTTTCATTTAATTTTAGCCCTACATGACCTGTAGTCTCTGTAGAAAACTGAAAGAAGGCATTAAATTCAAAAGGAGGTAGAAAAGGTAAAACATTTATCTGGAAGTGACACTTGAGTTTAAATCAATATATTGGGTTGGCCATCTCCAAATAATCTTAGCAGTTTCTCTTCAAACCTACCAGAAGTAGACCTTTGAACTGTTGCCAGTCTCTCCAGGAGAACTTGTTACTGAAAACGTTGGTTAAAATGAGGTAATGGAGCAGAACAGAAAAAAAGGAACAGAAATCAGTAGCATTTAAAGGCACAGGGTTATGTAGGGAGGTATTTGGAAATCTGAAATTGCTACAGGTAATCAGTTTCATTTGGAAAAATAGAGTCTGTTCTCCTCTCAGAGGGACCCCGGGGAGAATTTTACTCTTATTTTTTTTTGTCGTTAATCGCTTCTAGACAGAACAATGCTATTATTTCAAACTTCTGAACCAGTTCCTGCAGTATTCAAACTGGAAGCCATTTCAAATGCACACTGATAAACATACATGAAATACTTTAAGTATTTTTCGATCTAAATAGATCTGTCTTCCACCTTCAACTAATTTTAAAGTAGATTCAAATGACTGGAAATGAAAATGTTGCAACAGAAGCAAGCATTGGAGCTATCTATTGGGTGTATGTGATTTTTAATATTATATGCTTATCCCCTGTCAGACCACATCTCCCGTTGACTGTTGTTTGCTTTGTCAACTGATAAATGATGAATTGACTTTACTTTTAATGAAGTGCTGATCTCAATTGAGATTTCTTCTACAGGGAATTAGAGGTCTCAGTTTGGCCCAGAGAAAGTCACTGAAAGATAGTATATTATTCACAAAGTAGATTCTTTGTGTTTTTAATGGAGCAAACAACAAATGAGATCCTTAATTAAAATAAAATCATGAAGACCATCATGCTAAATTTTTTGTTTCCCAATATGCATAAGATAATTACCTCTGTGGATTGACCCATTTAAGAAAACATATATGATATTGCATGGGATGAATGTATATTTTTTTTTTTTTTCTTCTCTAACATCCAAGATTAAACCCTGATTTGCAAACATCTGCTAAACTTCTCTTTGCTTTGACACCCTTCCTTCTCTACCTGGCTAGACGCAGAGTGCCAGAGGTGCCTTCTTCCTTCCTGTGAATGTGACATTGTGGATCAGCAGTTCTGAAAAAGACTAAAATGTCTATCAACTAAGAAGGAAGAGAAGACCATCTTAAACTGTTTCTCTGATAAACCCTCTGTGTGAGCATTTTATCATCGAGTGCCCAAGCTCTTGGACTGCACAGCCCTTAGGACTGCAGACCTGTGAGCAGCTCTTTTCCGGGGACAGGGAGATCCCAAACCCAGACAGGGAAGTTCACCCAGCTTAGAGTCACTGGGCACCAACATGACCTTGGCTGTCCTTCACCCTTAGTGGTGGCCTGGTGTCCAGCTTCTATGTTGCAGTCACCAGAGGGCTCTTCTGCAGCTGCCCAGCTGCAAGGTCAGAGCCTTGATGCCCGGTTGTGTCCCAAATGCTAACAGACCCTTCCCCTCTCTCATTTTTGTCTCCCTCCTTTCTGCCAGCAGTTCCCTATCAGCAGAACCCCTACACCCCTGGGAGCAACTCCACCGTCATCCAGTGCTACCGCTGCGGGGACACCTGCAAGGGAGAGGTGGTGCGTGTCCAGAGCAACCCCTTCCACATCCGCTGCTTCACCTGCCAAGGT
>JAOXNG010000064.1:5988326-6004588 GCA_028566535.1 Scolopax minor
ATCTGGTGGTTCATGTACGCAGTGCCTGGTGCCACTCCTGGATTTGGGCTATCCAGGTTCCTTTCAAATCTTATGTTGTGTTTCTCTGGCTTAGATTTTATAATTATTTTTAGGATTTCTTCTGGTTTATGCTGCTGCCTAAAATTGGGTGTTGTGTGTTGGCTCTATGTCAGTCCTAAGAGTGATATTTTGATGCTATTATAATAGAATCATTTGACTTATAAGATCACCAAGATCCAACCCCCCTGCCCTGGGCACCTTCCACTAGACAGGGTTGCTTAAAGCTCCATCCAGCTTTTTCGCATGTCCTGAAGCGTGGTATGAGAAAGTTAAGGTGTGTTTGAGGTGTAGAGATCTTAGCGGTTGGGAGGTCTCCGTAGGTAAAAGGAACAAAACCTTATAATACCAAAAGAGTTGGATTGTGGGTTTGTTTTGTTTTGTTTCAGAAAGAGTCATGTATTTTTTCCAGCAGAATACCTGGGTTACATCTCAGAACGAATTAATTGTTCCGTTCCAGATGGTTGCCCTGATATAAAGAAACATGCATGTGGTGTGGGTGCTCAAGGATGCAAGACACGAGAATGAAGCAACTGACTTTATCAGTTCATAGTAGAGACAGACAGACACAGAGACTGCAGAAATCATAGTTGATAGTAAGTCTGCATTCAGGAATGTTCTAGCTGATTTTAAAATACTTCAGTAGGTGTTTTGCACATTTCTGTCCTGATGTTTGAAAAAACTGCTTATCTTTGATGGGGATTTCTGAAACAAAAATAAAACCTTTTCTATATCTCAATACGTTTTTATTGCTTCAAATTCAAAATACTAATAAGGGAACTAAATACTCTGTTTAAAGAAAGAATCCTTGTGACTTATTCACCTTTTTGAAAATCAGAATTCTTATCTGAAGGGTCATCTTTGCAATGGTCCGTAGAATTTTTTGAAATTGCAAGTTGGCTTCAATGCTACTTTAAAGTTCAACTCAGTCACTTTCTTGAGTTGGTTGTAAGCTGAATATATCTGTTTTCATGAATTCTCCTTTGCAAATAAGAAAACCCATTTTACATGTATTCACCTCCCTTTAAGGAGTGTCATCTAATTTAATTTTTCTATTTATTCTTCCTTAAGACAAGTCACTAAGACTTCTGTATAGATATATGATGGAAATGTACTTAGAAAATCTCCAAATGCTTTAGAAAGAGAAATATAAAAACCTGGTAAATAATTATTTGTCTCAGAGTTTTGATATGTTTGCGTCGGTTTTGATTCAATGTTAGCACTTTGTGTGATCAAACATATTTCTGTCTTGTGTATATGAATTGCATGCTAAAAATTACATCTTCAAGCAAGCCAAATGTAAATTGTAATAACTACTGTAGTGTAATCCTTATATTTCTAGGTTTTTTCCTTCTGTAGTTCATTAATAAGCTGCATGAACCTTCTGGTCTAAAATTATTTGTTTCTAACAAAATAATAAGTGAACTAATCAACATACATTTTTGTAGTAATTCAAAAATAATGGTAAGAAATAATTACTCCTATTTCTCACAGTCTGTCACTTTTATATATTGAAATCAGATACAATTTATCTTTTCTGGACATTAAATATATGCTTTAGCTGCTTATTAATATTTGCTTTTCTTTCTAGCTCACCATTTTTTATGTAGAATGAAAGAGTGTGTTATTGTGGCTTATTAAAACGATGTATTGATGCTGAGACCTTCAGAGTTTGTCTTTTTTTAAGTGTTTAAAAAAAACATATACAGTTAATAACAACAGGACACCTTGATCCCTATTAATGTAATTTGTATCTGTGTTAGAAAATACATCGATAGATAGTGCTAAACAATACAAGTAAAGAAAACATGCCTGAGACTTGACTTACATGATGTTTGAAGTTGTGACTAAATTACTGCTGTCTCGAATAAATGCTTATTATTTCTAATGTATTATCTGGGGACATTGTAGTAGAAATATTCATTTAATGAGTGTTAGAGTTGAAAAATATTGTACAGGAATCTTAATAGTGATCTTGCTCTCTATGTTTGGTTGTTAGTTTTATTGTTTTTTCATCAATTAAAAAAAAAAAGCCTTTGATTCCAATTAGAACATAAACAGGTGAAACAATGAAAGAATTGACAACCTGAATAGGCTAAATTACTCTGTGATTCTTCAGGATCAACTTCAAGGAAAAAGAAAAATAAATGCCTTGTTAGAAGGAGTTTTATTTGCTCTGTCTGTGACCATGTCTTCCAGATGTTGGCTCAGTGGAGGGACTTGCTTATCATCGAGCTTGGGATACTCTCTATTGGACCAGTTCAACCACCTCCTCAATCACGAGACACACTGTTGACCAGAGGCGCCGAGGAGCTTTCAACCGGGAAGCAGTAATAACAATGTCTGAAGACGATCATCCACACGTCTTAGCTCTAGATGAATGTCAAAAGTATGTATTATATCTTTCTTGCCAGATTTTAATTCTTGCCTAATGTCAAGGAAACAGCAGAGCTTCTTTATTTCACAGTCAACTAATGCTGTTGAACTCTGTGAAGGTCAAGTAGATATCTTGGTTTACGAGACAAATGTTACTCTATTATTTTTTTTTTAAAGTAATTGCAGACTTAAGATAGAATATTTTATATATATTTTTGTTTCAGATCAAATAATCATTATATGTCCATGGAATATTATAAAAATTCAGCTTGTTTCAAGAAAAATGAACTACATAAAAATTATCAAGAGCAATCATTTTACTGATTTATTTTGTCAGACATGTTACTCTCATTTTTAAATAAAAACAAAATTAATCTAAGCGTTTATGTGGCAAATTGATAGGCCCATGTGTTTATCCCAAATATCTGTGTTGTCTAAAATTATGTAACAAGAGATTTACTTCTACGGAGCTTGTGGACAACACCCTGGAAAGAAGAGTGTCCCTTCCTGACACTATCAAGAAAACTGTATTTTGTAGTGAAATAATAGGAAGGTTTATATTTCTACTTTTACTATCCTTTTGCTAATAAGTTTCTTAAAAATTGAGTTGCTGCTTCTTCTACTATCTTCTCTGTTAATTCTGGAAGAAAGTCAACCTGCTGTTTCTGCTTCCTTTAATTGTCTCCCCTTTGGGAGGACTAGGCTATGTTTCTGCCTTATTATGTTCTATTTCTAATTTGTGATAGTTGAATGTACTCTGTTGCATGGGTAGTCAAGGAGGTTATTTCCATGTGGGACTTCACATACTGTTTGTGTATATTAAGAGTTTTTACTCTTAAATCCAAATATAGATTTATCTAGATGTCAAATAAACCAACTAAATACTGATGAAGATTACAGTGTGAGAATGGGCAGGTTCTGAAGAATGTATAAATTACATCCACAGCTCATTTTGTTTAGCAGTAGCAAGAAGATGATCGTGCCTCCAGTAGACCATATTAAGATCACTTGATTCCCCATTGTCCTCCTTTCGCGTACCAGTCCTTTGGTCTATATCACAACTCTAATATGGAAAAAGCTGCTGATTAATTTCATTGTTAGAAATTACTAATATACACATTAACAGAATTAAGTTTATATTTTTGAACAGCTTATACCTATCTGTAATGGTATATTAGTATAGAGACATGATCAGAATTGAACAGACCTGTGGAAAAAAAATCTGTACTTATATACAAGTTAATGAACTGTGATACTGCTATATAATTTATAGGATGTTGGCTATCACATTTTCTTATTCACTATTGATTATCACAATTACTTAGACATGCTATTCATAATTGTCAACAAATTTTTTTTTATTGTTTAATTTGTAGAGAATTAAATTACAAAATGTATCTTATGGTTTTGTTTGTTATTTTGATTTTAATACAGCTTAATGTTTTGGACTAACTGGAATGAGCAGCTCCCGAGCATCATGAGATCTACCCTCTCAGGCAAAAATGCCCAGGTTATCATTAGTACAGATATTCTGACACCAAATGGACTTACCATTGATCATAGGGCGGAGAAACTTTACTTTTCAGATGGCAGCTTGGGAAAAATTGAGAGGTGTGAATACGATGGATCACAAAGATATGTAAGTAAAACAAAAATCCCAAACATATTCATTGTAAATCTGCTTGTTTGCATTTGTTAGCATCTTTAAAATGAAAATGTTGCAGAAAGATCGTTAGTTCCCTAAGTTTCTTCTATTATTAGTTGTATACAAGATTTAAAACTGGAAACACTTCAGAACTACAAGTAGTGCTGTGTTTGCTCAACACATTTCAGTTTCCGGATAGCCTTCTGGGGATGCAGACCCTTACCACAAAATCTGTTTGCATGGGTATTGAGTCTGAAGAATCACTGTCCTAAATGACCTGCATGAGCTTGAAAAAATGTAGACCTTCAGTAGAAGAGATAAAGAAATGTTCTGCTCTACATAGGGCAATTATAATTTTCCTTCCAGTGCCAAACTTTTGTGAATGCACTAGAATTCCTTTTGTGTAATGCTTGAATGTTACTCTACAACTTTTTTTTTTTTTTCCTAACTATTAATTTTCAGATATTGCACTCCATTACTCTTTTATCATATTATGTTTAGGGCTTTGAGTGCTTTATTAGTTTCAGCTGAGTAGACCTTTTGCTTGGAATATGCAGAAGGCAGTTTTTCTGTGCTCACTATTTTCTTGCACATTTTGCTCTATGTTTCTCATATTTCATGAAGTCTTCCTTTCAGGGATTATGCACTTCCCAAAGTGCATGATAAAATAATTGAAGGGCATGCTATGGCTTATATTTTCATTTCCCAGCTCCACAGATAATGTTTGCTACATCAGCTCACTTTCATATCTATGTAAAAGAAAATCCTTCATGTACTGTACAAAAGCTTTGAAATCTTTTTGGATCTTAAGCAGGAATTACGTGTTTTCCTGGAATATTATTCAGGAGAAGTTCCTTATGCTTTGAGACAAAATTTCCTTATCAGAGCAAAGTAAGAGAGCCAAGAAAGCAGAAGTCAAGTCAGCATGACTAGGCATGTAGTTTTGCGTCGCTTCCTTTCTGCTTTTGTTTTAATTTGTATAAATTAACCACAGCTCATTGACGTTTTCAGATGCAGTAACTATATCAGAAACTGGACAAACCAAAGCTGTATGGATGCTGAAGTATACAACCTCTCACTATATATTTGCCATGAAAATTGATGAGTTTTTGGGGGTTTTTGTGAATCCAGCTTGTGCATCTGAGAATAACAGGGAGCTTGATGGTTTTCTTTGGATTTGGTTTATTTTTCTTTTGTTTTGACAGTTGGGAGATAAAAATGGAATTATTGTTATTCCTTCTTTCATATTAATCCTTACTTTTTATCCTTTAATTATATTTTGATTCTTAATGTTATAGGAAACCTGTACTTACTTTTTATTTAAATTAAGGTCATATTTTCAGAGATTCTAATGTCCTCCTGTTACTGTTGCATTTTTTGTCAGATAAAGTAACAGAACAGTGCATGGTGTTCCAGATGTAACGGATCTATATTGAACCCTATAACAGCTTAATAGTATTTGCAGGATTGTTTATTATTCTATCTCTTACATTACTAAATATAATCAATTATATTTAGCTTTAAGTAAAAGCTTTAACTGGTTTGTATACAATGATCTTAGAGTTCCTACTTAAATTACAAAACGATATAACTAGTTCAAATGATTTCTGCTTATTTTCTGCCATTTGATGTTTTTCTTAAATCCTGCTTCATGCATGAGTTCTCCTGAAATAAACCCAGTCTTATGTGTTCTTATTCCTGGCTTAATTTGAATAATTATGTTGAAGGACATCATTTGAATAATTATGTTGAAGTTGCTGTCTTAAAATACAGGTATAGGAAATATAGGTGGAGGATATTACCTGTTCTTCTCATACTCATCAGCTTTCTCAAGTACTTCCTTTTTAGGACTCTGAAAACAATTTGAAAGTTCTTGACTTCCTGTCCCCTTCTATTTTGTTGTAATTTTTGAAGACTGACAGTATATATTAGAGAATTTTTCAGATATTATTCTGTAATGTAATGTATTAATCTACATTACTATAATTGTAAATTACAAACTGTTGTTTTGAAGTGATGTTCATTGGTTAATTAAAAATGCCTATTTAAAAGACATATGCAACTTTTTCTTTCACAATAAGAACTTGTGCTGGTATTGTTACCAATACTTGGTTGTGTTTGCCTGCAAGTTTATTGCAAATTCAGCCAATTATTCCGAAGTTTCTGGAGCTTAATGCTTTACATAAATAGTTACATACGTGCCATTTTATTCCAGTGATTTGCTTTGCTTAAGTACATTGCCATCCCTATCTACTATTTATTTGTCTATGTCACTACTGCTTTTGTCATGTCTATTAGGGAAATGAAAAAACCCACCATATTCTTTTGTTATCCTTTTAGTTCAACAGGGAATTTTAAATTATTTTCTTACTCTTCTTTCAGTTACAAATAAGATTTTTTTCCTATTCATTTTGGCTGCTTTTCCACTTTCTGACATATACATCTGCCCTGTACTGCTGTTTATTTTTCATTTTGCTATCATGTTTAGTTTTATTTTCATGATCCTGTTTTACTTAAAGTTTTGAATAGGCTGTCAGTACAAGGTAATTAGCGGGTTATGTGAAAACAGTTTAACTTCATCTATGCACAGGGTATAACAAAATACATATCATAAACATGATGCAGTTGGTGGAGAAGGGAGATGACACAACATAGTTGCAGAAACCATTACCAAAATCCCACTTTTGGATCAGATGTCTGGCTTTTGGTTTGCCACCAGCAAACTGGCCATTCAATTTTCTCAGCTGTTGACTGTTGAATCTTCTAGCTTTCCTAGTATATTGTCTCTTGGTTTGGCTTTCTGTTGTTTTATCTCTACTTCCCCATTACAGCAAACAAAAAAGCTTGTGAGTCCAGCATGCTTTTCTCAAGTCTTTTAGGGGGCTCTAGAGTGTTATCTTCATAAAGCCATACTACTGTTGGTTGTCCTACACCTGTACCTGTTGGGAGAATCAACTAACTCTGTTGTCAGAAATGCTGCTCAGAGTTCTCACGTGCTGTGAACTTTGAAACCGAGTTGTGTGTGTTTCCTGGGTTCTCAAAGCACTTTTCCTGCATTAATCATGGGGGGATTATCACACCAGAAAAAAAAAAAAACACCAGGCTGCTTCATTCATGGAATTATGGAATTGTCAGAGCTGGAAGGAACATCTAGAGATCATCTAGTCCAACTCCCCTGCTAAAGCAAGAACGCCTAAAGCACATCACTCAGGACTGCATCCAGGTGGATCTTGAAGGGGACTCCAGAGCCTCCCTGGGCAGCCTGTTCCAGGGCTCCGTCACCCTCACCATAAAGAAGTTTTTCCTCATATTTGAATGGAACTTCCTATGTTTCAGCTTGAGCCCGTTGCCCCTTGTCCTATTGCTGGAAACCACTGCAAAGAGTCCATCTCCAATATCCTTTAACCCACCCTTTAGATACTTCTAAACATAAAGAAGATCTCCCCTCAGCCTTCGCTTGTCCAGGCTAAAGAGTCCCAGCTCCTTGAGCCTTTCCTCATAAGGGAGGTGCTCAATCTGTGCTTAAACTGTACTGGCCTCATTAGCAGTGCTTCAGCAGATTTGCTCATTGCCACATAGATGCACTCTTACTGATACAAAAATGCCAGAATCCAACTATGAAATTGTCTTATTGATCTGGTGAAATAATATTTCCAGGGCGGTTGTTTTTCTTCATTCATATGCTGTCAAGCTTGATGAGGTCTCTGGTTTCGGTTACTTTACGCTAATCCAAGTCATAATCATTCCAACTTTCTGGTGATCTGAGATTCTTAAGGGGGTTTCAGCAAAGTCCCGCTATCAGCCACCCCTCAAAAATAATTTAAACAGATTATCCTTTTCCTCACTATCTCTGCTTCATTGCTTTCTAGTTTGACTTAAGTTAACAAAGGTAGAAATTGTATAGTAGAACATGAAACACTAATGGTAATGTAATGAATTTTCTTCCAGACAGCAGCTGCTTTCTTCATTCCACTCACCACGATAATCTGGTACCATGAATGGGTAGAAAATAATTTACTGTATTGAATTGACTCTTTTAAGTGGATTGTAAGAGTTTATTGATTTTGTGTTTCACTGATATTTTAATGCTAGTATTTGGTTGCTGGGGTATTCTTTCAAGTTCAGAAAAAAAAAATTGTTACTTTTGTTCCTTTTTACTACTTAAGACACACAGGTTTTCTGGGAGTTTATTGTTCTGCTCTGCCAGATCTTCCTGTTTAGAAAACGAAAGTGGTAATTTTCTCTCTCACAATCCATTCCCTTTTCCTTCTTTTTCAGATCCTGCCCTTGGTCATTTTTCATATTCTGGCTATAGCTGGTTTTAGTTGCTTAGTGCTTTAATGTTCTTTAATTGTAGGAACAGAGAGACTGAGCCAACAGCAATGAAAGCTGTTTTTATATTTTACACTTATTTTTCCAATAAATGGTCAGCTATTTTATTTTTCCTTTTCTTCAGTGTTGAATATTTCATAACACTTTATATATCAAGAACCTAGAAATATTGTTAATTTCCTGTAAACAGAATTCTGGTTATTTTCTAACATCCAGGTTGGAATGTTTTGGTATCAGTTATAGTTTTGTGGGCCTACAGGTATGATTGTTAAAATTAATAAAGTTTTAGAGATATCTCCAATAATTATAACCTTTGTGTAATTGCAGTCTTCCAGAAATTATAACTTTTAATTTATAGAATATCTTTATTTTTTCTGCTGGAATTCTGAATTTAAGCAATTAAACAAGTTCTGAAGTTGGTGTTCAACTTCCATTATTTTCAGTAACATTTTTTATCAGATTTATTCTTCAAACTACTAAATGTAGAAATGGAATTTAAAGGCTTGGCTGTGCATTTACGAAAAACATGACTTTATAACTGACATCATTTTTCAGACCATATTTATTTGTAGTACAAGTTTGATTGAGGACATTAGAGTAATTTTGGTCAATTTTTACAAGGTATTCATGATGACATAAACATTACCTTGAGAAGTAGCCAAATAACTCACAAAGGCAGGATAGAAGCAAAATCAGCAAAGATATCCAGCACAGAGAGAAAACATGCAAAATATTAACAATTAGAAATGTAGAATGTCTAACCCCATTAAAAATCAGAATGTGCTCAAATGTCTTAGAGAAGATTCTCACTAGATCTGAACATTAGCAACTACAAAAAGTTTCCGGTCCTGGACGTGTTTTGGAGTTGAAAAAACACGTTGCTTTATTCTCTGTGTACTAATAAATTATCAGATATGTAAACTAACCCAAAGAAAAATAATGTCAACTTGAAGGCAAGTAATTTAATAAACTTGGATGGTTGTCTGGAAATAAAATTAAATTGAGCCTACTCTATTTCAGCATTTTATTCTGCTTTCTCGTGATTTTGTTAAACAGCACTAGAACAAGTAATAGTAGAGAAACAAGAAATGCAAGTAAAAATATTTATAGTTAGCACAACATGCACAGTTTACCACCTAGACATTTAAGTTTTTTTAAGTGTTTTGCCTCTCCTGTTCCCACTGTTATGTTAGTTTATTGTTAGGTTACATGGTTTTTAATCAATCCATTCTTTCTGTGTTTGAAAAGACGCTAGTGTGGTGTAGATAATCTGGTACTAGAAGTTAAGTTGTGTTGGAATTTTTAGTATAAATATATAAGTATTAATATATTAGTTGTGGGGGAATGTTCTCTTCTTCATTCTTTTCTCTTGCAAATCTGATCAAAAAGAATCTTTGTTTCTCAATTTTCCAAATATTTGTTTCACATTACATTGTCTTAAAATGTGCAGAACCAATATAAACAGTGAAATATTCCTCATGTTTTATTAGTTGTTTTTCTGGGGAGTTCACTCCATTGACGTTGATGAGTTTCTTTTTTTAAATAGTAAAGGAATCTAAGATCAAACCTAATGAAAGTGATTCCCTCACCAATGGCAATAAAGTCATCTAATCCATGTGAGCTAAGTTGCTGGTTGACACAGACTCTACAGTTTTGGTTTGGGACTGTTGGCTGAAATATCTTGATGTCCAGTGTTGGTACCCTGGTAGAAATTAACTGAAAGAAGGAATTAATAAAAAGATAAAAATAATCTCTAAGGCTATGGAAAATCAGATTATTTATAATACCTCACAATCCCACAAAATTCTAGGAGACTGGAATAAAGGTGAACATTACATAAAGTTTGTCTTTGTTATTTATGATGTTGAAAAAAAGCACTGTGCAGTTAATTCACATGTAGTTGCAAAGAAACTGGTTAATATAGTCATAATTTGCAGAGATGTATCATTTCCATTTGAATGGCACTGAGAAATACAATGCTGTTATAAACAGTTGCTCAATATATCGTTCAACTGCAAATCTGCGTAGCAGCTGGAACACTGCAAATGTAGCTTTGCATTTTGGTTTTCAGTTTCTTAAACATTCATTTCTAGCACGGAGAAACAAAAATTAGTTCTTGACAATCAGTTATGATTTTTTTCATTTCACTTGGAGAATTCTATGCAAATGGGATCTTGGTGTTCTCTCTCAGTATTTTTTTCTAGTATGTCCAGTGTGTCCTTTGCTATATGATTGTAGTTCAAATTATTATGAAGGTATTTTTGAAAGATACAATAATCCATGCATTAAAGATATGACAACAATGAAAATAAAGTCTTTATTCAGACCAATCAACAAAAAAATTGTTTATACCAGTGATTGGCACTGTTCTTCCATAAAACCCAACTTAAAACTAGACTAGAAATTATTTTAATTTCTTTTGTGGCACAAGTGTTTTCTTCAGTACCAAATTTTTTTCTTCTTTTGTCTTTAACTTCCTCCACACTTCAGTCCCCCCACAAAAGGATTGTTGGGTTTTTTTCTGGTTAACATAAGCTTTGTGTCCTACTAACCCCACAGTGTGGGAAGGGCAGAATTTGGATACTCCAGATAAAAACTGATAGATTTTTTTATCAAGCAAAGGATAGCATTTTGGTTTTTATTAAAGCACCACATCAATAACAAAGTGTCTGATCTAACTGTATACTTTTTAGGTAGCTAAATCAAATACATAAAAGTTATTACTTTGATTATTTTATTTTTTTCCCTGGCTAGACAGTTGGTTTCCCTGTATCAAAGTCTCTTAAAATATTTTTTTATTGGTTCCTTGTTTATCCTCCTTTAAAACCGGTATTCATAAATGACTACTAGAGGCATCCTATTTTATGTCTTCCATTTGAAAGAATATAATACATTAACTAATTTTAGATTGATGTGTTCTGTTTAAGTCGGCTCTGTCACACTGAGTTTTCTGATGTGCATCTAAAATGTCATTTATTTTTAGATTGTTGATATTGCTTTATACTTCTGGAATGATTTTATTATGCAGTGGACTTTAAATTGTCATTAATATCAATCTTTTAAGTGTAGTTTCCTGTTCTAGCTTTGCCATTCTGCTATAGACCTCAAAGAGATTGGGGTAACTACAGAAGAGTAAAGACCCCTCAAAAAACTTTTATAAGCTTTATTAGATGGCACTGGCCATTTATTAAGCCATTTATTAGAGTTAAATGTTACTTAATGTACTTAAAAGTAACGCAGACTTTAAGCTGATGCATTAACTTTATACTCATCTTTAGAAAAAAACCCTATCTTTCTATAAAAGTTAAGTGTTGTCATGGAAAGAATTGTTACAAATCTAATTCTTACTGAGAATCTAATAAGAGTTTTATATAAGTCATTCAAATTATAATATCATGGCACAAATTATTAGTATCTTATCAGCCTGACTGGCTTCTACCCTTTTTCAGTCATGTTATTCTAGAGAAACTGCTGCACATACCTCAAGATTAGAGCATCTCTATGTTAAAACAAAAGCTTTCTGGAGAACTTCGAAATAAGAACTTATAAAAGAAAGGTTCATAGTTAAAAATTAAATTGCCCTGCTACTTGTTCCTTCCCCATCCCCCCAGTCTCCTTATCTCTTTACAGGACACAGAGAAAACTTTTTGTCTCTTATTCAGAGCTGGAAGTATAGGCTAGAACTGAATGTCAGTATCAGTCTATTAAAACACATGGTGTGCTATTGGATGTGTCTGACTTCTCTGGTCAGGACATGGAAGGGATGGTAAGGGTGTCTTGTTCAGGTTTCCTTAATGTTTTAAAATTGAACATGTATTTTTGCTATCAATTAAGACTTAAATTGACAGCAAAAACAGGATCATAATATGGTTGATTTTGTTTCATGCTGATAGAAGCCCTGTTTAGAAACTTGGTACTGTACAAAAAAAAAATAGCCTGTTCGGATCTTTGTTTTCCAGAATGGCAATACGTTGCTTTTCCTATGGGTTCACATTCATTCAGTACCACATTTCCCTCTTCTGTAGCCAAAAAAGGTTGTTGATGACCATGATTCTTACTTTTCTCTTATGGCATAGGCTGCTTTTTGGAGGTTTCTGTCCTTTGTAGAAAAGGTCCAATGTGTTCGTACAGTACTGCAATAGCTTGTGGGAGCATGTAAATGTGGCTTTTGGGAATTAAACTTCTGTGATATTGTGATTTATATCATTCTGGACTAAATTTGATGGTTGAGGTTGTACCTTCTTGTTCTCTTTATGTGTATATTGTCTGCACATGTTAAAAAGTCATTCCATGTATGGCATTCTGTATAATGTAGATGTTCAGTTTCTTATGGAACTATGTCCTTTTTACCTCTGACTCAGCATATGGAATGACTCTCCTGTTTCAATACAGTTTATATTCATCCTTAATTGAAGAACAGGAAGCATATACTGCAGTTGTATGATTGCGGATTAACTGGGCATTATATTTGTCTTGATAATGTGCTTCCAGATGGGATATGTAAACGGGTTTTTGCCTGTATTATTGTAAGTGGGAGCACTACTTTCAGTTATTTGTTGCTACCCAGTCACAACTTTATATAAAACTTACTGGAAGTTGATTATCTTGGAGTTTTAACAGTTGACGACATGATTTTTCTTACAGTTGAATGGTGATCACTGACTCTGCATTGACTTTCTTCTCTGTGTTATGGATTTGATTGTGTGCAGTCCCTGAAATTCTGGAGCAGGTATCTTATGTCTTGCTCCAAAGCTTAGCAGATTGCTATCAATATCTCAGAGGAACAAATCTGCCAAGTGCTTGCATTGGCTTCCATCATTATTTTTGTTAGAGGCAAGTAATCAGCAAGAAAAAAGGAAGCAGAGAGTAGTGGGCAGACCCATTTTTGCTTCTTATCCTGCCTGGGCCAGACAGATGGGGCCACCCAATAAGGATTGCAGTACAGTTACAGTGTAAGAACCTGAGTTTTTGTTACATGGATCATGCTGGGCAATCTGCAGGAATCTCTGACCAGGGCTGCAAATGCTGCTGGGAAAATGAACAAGCAAGCTGTACGGAACACAAGATTTAGAAACATTTGATGACTTATAACAGGTTTGATACACAGCAAATTTTGTTGACACTGAGGATTTAGGAATTAAACATGATTTGGCAGGTAAACAAAGGATGAACAGACTTTCATTTTCAGTTACTTCTGATCATCCAGGAGTGACGTCAAGATTTTTTTTAAAAAAGAAAAGGATTGTCAATGATTTTCAGCGTTATTCTATAAATTAAAATGTTAAAAGGGCTGTGAAGTTGCCCAAAAGCTAGAAGAAATTTGAACTCTTTCTTTTGCATGCTCAAATTAAACTAGTGTCCATATATAGTGCTGTGATATAACAAAGAAGACCTTGGTGAATAAATGCTATGAGTATTAGACAACAAATGTTCATGGATGTTAGCTTTTGTGACCCTTTATTTGGATCTCAAATCTCCCAACATTGAACATTGGTGATCAGTTCTGTAATTAATTTACATTCTTTTGTTACGGATTGAGGAAAAATGATGACAGTGCTACAGAACACAGAATGTCAAACTGAGTAGTGCCTTCTTTAGCATTGATTTTGAAAATAAGGTTCCGCAAACTGGGACAGTTTTACATTATCATGGAGAACAAAAAAGGGGTTGCAAAATCCACATGGCCAGATTTCATACAGATCTTTTAGAAACAGATAGGATTGATCTATTTTTTTTTCCTGAAATGTGCCTGAATATTAATATATAGGCTCTTAAGATTGTATTATGAAAAATATCTTACAGTAAATGTGCACAATTGCAGAAGAGGTCTGTTTGCCAGTAATACATTTCCATCCATCTTTTAATACTTTTAATTTTGAAAAAAGGATGGTTAGAGAAAAGTTGTCCTCCTGGGACATTTATCACTGGAAAAATATCTTTGCTGGAAAAAGGATTTGCTGGTTAAACCTTCTTACAAATATGCAGAAATATATAATGTGCAGAGCGGTGCAGAATTTGTTATAATTACCTGATTAATAAGTAATTTTGACATTGTATCTGATAAGTCAATTTAAACATTGTCGAGAATGCTCCTGTGTACTGGAATACGATTATTTATGTTAGCAAATTGTCAAAATGTTTATGTGTCTCAACTTTTCCTGTGACTGAAGAGATTTATTTTTTTTTTAAATTGGAAAATACAAAATATTTATTGTATTGAGTTCAAGTTTCTAGTGTAATCGTAGTGGTGAACATGTTTCAGTTCTGAAACTGTGATTCATAAAGACTTGGAGCTTTCAGACTTTCAGCTGTGCTACGCTACCTCTTTTCCTCTGTTCTTGTCGGGCTATTAAGCAGGTATTGTGCTGAGTAGGTATTTTTACAGGCACATTTAAGTTAAATGTGATTTATTTTTTTACTTAAGGAATAGATGCACGGATTTCTGATACTTGGCCATATCAATAAATAATAAGTTAACCCCTGTAGTGTCCTTTTACACATTTTTAGAGCTGTTATCTCATTTTTGCAGGTGCTTTAAGTATAGAAGAATTAACTTTCTAAAACTATAGAGTGATATGAGTCCGTTTGCACTTTCAAAACCTCTTATCCAGAGACAACATTCTTCTCATTCCTTCTCATGTTTCTCCTCTGTGCTTATGTATTTTAGGTAATTGTCAAATCTGGACCAGGCACCTTCCTCAGCCTGGCTGTATATGATGATTATATCTTCTGGTCAGATGGAGTGAGGAGAGCTATTCTGCGTTCCAGTAAATATACAGGAGGAGATACAAAAGTTCTTCGCTCTGATATCCCCCATCAGCCCATGGGCATTATCGCTGTAGCCAATGACACTAACAGCTGTAAGTTACCAAGCAAGATAGATTATTTTGATAATTCCAGTGTCATTCATTTCAAGAATGATTTTCAGTGTTTATTTAACCAAGTTAAAACATTTCAGGGTGTTTTAGAAACTCTTTTTGTTGTAAGAACTGTTAACAAAAGATGGGGAATAATCTTATTTACTATTCCCTGAGTAAATAAATATTATTGACCACTTTCTGCTATGGACATTGTGCTTATTTTTATATCTTTTCCAGTCAAGTATCAGCAGTTTTGAATGTTGTGGTTTTTAAAATTTATTATATTCAAGGTAACTCCATTTGTTTATCTTTGGTACGCTAGCATCTGAGGCATGCTGACATTTTCATCTGACTGATAAAACTTGAATCAATTGCCCATGAATCTGAGATATGGTGATCTTTGCTCTCTCAAAGACATTGGTCATTGAAGCAAATTTAATAAAGAAGAGTTCATCTTTTATCATTTGTTTTTCAGGTGAGTTATCTCCTTGTGCACAAATGAATGGAGGTTGTCATGATTTATGCCTTCTGACTCCTGACGGACGAGTGAACTGTTCATGTAGAGGGGACAGAATACTGATAGATGATAACAGATGTGTGAGTAAGTAATACTAGCTGACACGATGCTTTTCTGTGCTGTGATGCAGTTGGCTATCATAAGCAAAGACAGTTGGCCCAAGCCATTAATTTTATTGCTTCTATCTGCTGTAAAAATTGATCTGGAAATTCAGCACATACCAGGCTTTCAACTGTTATAAGTTGGGTGGTTACAACTTTAATACATGTCCTCCTTATGTTCCAGGTTGAGTAGTTGTGCATTTGCATTTGAATTTTTTTATTGTTGTTGTTGAGTACAAATATTTTCATTTCATGTCCTCAGACATATAAAATAATTTCAGAATCACCTAGGTTGGAAGGGACCTTTAAGATCATCTAGTCCAACCGTAAAAAAAAAAAATTAAAAAAAAAATACACCAAACAAAACACACACT
>JAOXNG010000064.1:6005768-6016550 GCA_028566535.1 Scolopax minor
GTCAAAATCCACAAAGAATCACAACAGCCTATGAAGTACAGAATTCTATATTACATTCATATTTCACTATGGCTCAGGGATGGTGGCTCAACCACTTCCCTGGGCAGACTATTCCAATGCCTGATAACCAACCCTTTCAGCAAAGAAGTTTTTCCTAGTATCCAACCTGAACCTCCCCTGGTGCAACTTGAGGCCATTTCCTCTTGTCCTATAGCCTATAACTTGGGAGATTGACTCCCCACCTTTCTACACCCTCCTTTCAGCTAGTTGTAGAGAGCCATACAGTCTCCCCTCAGTCTTCTTTTCTCCAGGCTGAACAACCCCAGCTTCTTCAGCTTCTCCTCATAAGACTCATTCTCCAGTCCTCCAGTCCCCTCACCAGCTTCGTTGCTCTAATTGCAACTTATTAATCAGATGTTGTGTTTAATCATGTAAAACCAGTGTTTTAGCAATTGAGGAATATATCACTTCAAGTTGGCAGACTCCTTGGAGACTGGTTTTGCTGCAAGGACAGTCTTATTTTCCCTCCCACTATATGCATTTCATCAGCAATAACGAAATGGTGACTTACCTAACTTGATTTACTGGGAATCAGGATTTCTTGGTTTGAGACCAAGTTAAGCAACTGCAAGATCACTAGAATCGGTGAAGAAGACTAGAATAGAAGACTGTCATGAGGGAAACAGTAGAATTATACCTTTAAGTATTGCTGTGCTTTTAAATTGGCTTAAGGTATCTTTAGGTCTGGACCCCAGTCCTTTAGAATCAGATTCTTAGGCTCAGAAGCTCAGCTACATAGCTTTGTGAGGAGCCTTGACTCACACATACGTGTTGTTAGTTGTTAACTAAATCTTTACATAGTGCATTTTAATGTCACCGAGATTTCACAGAAAGACCTGGTTCTTTAAATATATGGAAGTATGTGGGTTAAAACTCCTGTCCTTTACAACAGGGAATATGCAGCTGATCTAGAGTCAAGGTGCAGTAGTACAGTAGAGTGCAACTAACCTGTATTCCTTTTGCAGCTCTTATTCAAAAACTGCTTTGTCTAGCTGTATAATTGAGATACAGTGAATTTTACAGATGATTTGCAGTGATAAAGATTTCATTTTAAAAATAACACCATTTCAAAGTAGCAGATTTTTAGTCTAGTAACAGAATCCAGTCATCAATTGAGATTGTATGGACAGGAATATGGTTGTTAATGGTTCAAAGATATTTATTAAGACTTTACTACTTTACAAAAAGAGATTTTCCCCTAGACCCAAATGTTTCTGCATCCTGCAGATGGAACATTACCACCAGGCTTATATCATCCCTTTATTTCACCCTCCTACACTGTCAAGTTTTATTGAATTTCACCAGTTAAGAGACCTCTTCGAGCTGGAAAACTTCCCTATGTTCTGTTGCCTACCAATCTGCACTTGATCTGCTGGGTTATGTCCATGACTTGCTCAGCTGGAATTCTCCCATCCCTTTACCCATGAGTTATAGTATAGGAAAATACAAGAATTGTTAAAGTCTTGGAATTAACTGCTGCCACCTTCTCTGAAGGAATTTTTCCTTCATTGCCAGCCTGGTGAGAGCCTAATGGGTTTTTTTTTGTTTTTTTTTTACTTCCTCACAGCAGGGCAGAAGTTTTATAAAGAAGATAAGATCAGCTTGTGGCAGGTTAAAAGTATTTCTAGGTTTGGTTAAGTTATTTGTATCATTGTCATGGTTTAACCCCAGGTGGCAAATAAACACCACCCTAAACCCAGCAAAATCACAAACATATCTGTTTCCTACATTAATTAGAATCTGAGAAAACACAAAGAAGAGTTAGAAATCATAATGTCTGGAGCAGTAAGCAGACAAATCTTTTACTGATCCTCATTTTACCTTCATTAAATATAACGTACATTATTTATTTCATGTAATGACTTAAACTCATTGCATGAATGCAATAGCAGTCCTGGTTTGTTTGGAGGTGGGAGAGAGAAATATGGCTTCTGGCATCTCAAAGAGGTTGAAAGATCAGAACCAAGATGAAAAACATAAATTCTGTTATGGTGATAAAATTTCTTAGCAATGATTTTTCATATCTGTCATAATTACTACTGAGATAAAGGTATCTATATGCACCCATCGTGTCTTGTCTAACAAAAGATCATATGAGTTAATGAAGCTGAACCATAATTACAACAGTTTTTCTCACCTGTTTCTTTTCTTTGCCCTGTCAAGGCAGTGATCAACTGTGGAAGTCAAAGTTCAGCAGATAAATTCACACATCCAATAATTTATTTATAATGTAATATGGCATTTATATTTTTCAAAAGTATTACAAATTTTAAAAATCGCTATTAGGTGAAACTATGTATAAATTCTCATCTAGACCATGATGTAAGACTCCCAATGTTTGCAGGAAATGTTCATCTGAGAAATGAATAGGAAAAAAAAAAGAAAAAAGAGAGAGGGGGACTTGAGACATTAAATGTTGAGGTTGACAAGCGCAGGAAGGATGGAAATGAGACAGACTTTATAGTTTAGCTGTGAGATCAATAGGTTCTTTCTTCGTATCACAGTTGAAAGGGAAACTCAATAAAATTGAAAGTTAGCAATTCCAACTGAGAAAAGGAATTAACTGTCCTTTCAAAGTGTAATTAGACTATATAACTTATTGCCAGTCAAGATTCTTGAAACAAAGCTTCAGTGAAATTCAAACAGGGCTTGGATGATTATATGGGTAATAATACTACCCAGACCGCTTATTTCTAATCAAAGAAACAGCTTTGAAAGGCATTAAAATGCTTTGTTTTTGAAAGTTAGGATTTGAAGCGATCTCTACAAGGGTTTCCAGTTAGTCTTTAACTGAGGGCAGATTATAATATACATACATTTTGATTTCTTTTCCCTCCTCTTTCTCCAAAGATTGCAGTCTAAGATCCTGAACTAGATGAACTGCAAATGTAATTGAAAATGACTTTTCCTGCGATCTAAGTTCTTACAGTGCTGAAAAATGGGGGGAAAAGAGAGGAAAATAATTGCTGCAATAAACTCGATTAAAATTTAAAAATTTAAAAAATTTAAATCATGTGAAACATCAGGTTTCACCCTGTCTAGAATCTATATTTTCACCTTCCTTTGTATTTTTCTTCATATTTGTGCCAAATCATGAAGTGTTTTCAATTTATATTGGCTATACTCTTGCATATAATGGACATTGGTTATTCCTTAATTTGTGCTGAAGTAATTCTAATGGAAACAAGAGAAAAACATCATAATTTTGCTATCTTTTCCCTATTCTTCCTCTTGAGTCTATATATTTCTCCTTTCTCTCTGGTTTGATATTTTGTTTAGAACCATACATATGAATCAAATGTGCTGTCATGAAGTTCATGGTCAAATTGTTCTGTGTAAATTTCGTGTTAGTTTCTAACTGAACTAATAGGAAAACTCAAATTAACTGCTAGGTAATGGTAAGTGTAGTGTGAGGAGATCATTTTAAACATCTATTAAGAAATGGTTGCATACAAGATGGGGTTGTGGAGAGGTGGTATGGGCAGAGGATTGCTGAGCACAGCAGTTACAAAGTCATCGTCTCATCAGAATCAGTGCCCTTAAGATATTTCACTACATCTTCCTTTCATGGATATGTATTTTGTTTTTACAGGCTCTCTTACCATCATTTGGAACTCACCCAAACATTAAATTTCTGAAAAATTTTGCCTATTTAGATATCTGCCCTCAGTCATGCATATTATCAACGAATTTCCAGAGAAATACATCACTCTTGCAGGCCACTGCTCTGCAAAAGCTTTTAAGTTCTGATGCTGTGGTAGAATCATCTTTTTGTACTTGCGTTGTCACAAACTGTGTAGGGAATATTTTAAATGCAGTCAACATTTTTCTCATTTTCACTAGGTGTAAAATTACATGTTAATATGTTTTATTTTTTAGCTAAAAATTCTACTTGCAACATTTATTCTGAGTTTGAATGTGGAAATGGTGAATGCATTGATTATCAGCTGACTTGTGATGGCGTTGCTCACTGTAAGGACAAGTCCGATGAGAAACTTTTCTACTGTGGTAAGTGTTTCCATAAGTTTCACCTTTATGTTCCTATTTTAGTTATACACGCTTACATTGGTTCCTCTGTGACTTTTCTACGTGTTCATACCAACTGCTTGTCAAGATGCACAGAAAGAAACTGCCGACTTGCAGATTGAAAAAACCCTGATGTTATACGAATATAACTACTTATGCCTGAACATATTTTCCTGCAAACTTCATGTATACATGTGTATTGACATGTATTTAAAAAAAGCAACCCTCAAATCTCCTCATATTTCCATCTCTGAAACAAAAATAAGAAAAAACACAGCTAGCTGCTTTTTCAAAGACGGAAAAAAATGGGTATTTTCAGCTTCAGTTTAGCAATTTTTATTTAGTTTTCCATATTTAATAAGATTCTCTCTGATTGTGAATAGAAACTCAGCAAAATAGCAGTATTCTAAAATCCAAAAATGGCTGTGTAATGGAAATCTTTCCATCCAATTTTCTGTTTATGTTTATCGTATCATTAGTCTTCACACCAATCAGTCAGCTTCTTCCAACAAGTTAGACACAAGGATGTATTCTCTTTACTGTCATATTTTTCCCAAGGGAATCTCTTTCTCTTTTTTTTTTCTTTTTTTTGACATAATATTCATTAAGTTAATCACTTTGAGGTTTTTGGTGTCCAACTGGGTTTGCCCCTTCCAGTGTCTGAAACGTCACTGTTCAAATAATTTTCCTAAATCACTGAGTCACCTTAATGAATTCATATATCATGTTAAGTGAAATCTCCTTGTTACCTGTGTGCCTGCAGCTCTTGGCCTTTCCCTTGGTCTGGTTATCTGTATCACAGCCTTGGTATCTCTTCTGTTTCCCATATGAACAATTTAATGTCATTTCAAACCCATCTATTGTGTTTATAACTCTCTCCATATATTATAACAGCTCATTAGTTTTATGAAAATGTCTAGTTCCTGGCGTTCACCTCTGCCATTTTAATAGGATCATAGAATTATGGAATATCTCAAATTGGAATCCAAATCAAATTGGAAGGGACCCATAAGTATCACTGAGTCCAACTCCAATGTTGGTACTGGAAACAAAGAAATGAATTAGCTTTCTCCTTTTGTATTCCTTAAAGAAATTGTCACCAGTCATCTGAGTATAGCAACTGATACTATGCTTTTTTTTTTTCTTTCCTTTTGAACTTGTGCCCCATTAGCTTTCAAACTTCTATGTGATAATTACTTTCATCAGGTCATGTGAAAATAATAGCAACATTCCATCAGATCATCTACATGTAGATAGCTAAGTAGGTTGTTTTTTTTTGAATCTGAAAAAAATCCACTTCAGACAAGGAAATAAGAATCTGGAATATACAAAACACTTATAGTTATCAGGGGGTAAAGTCCTTAAATAACAAGTGTCAGCTTTAAATCACTGAAAAGTAAATTACTTCTGACTGTCTTGGGTTTCCTTACCAAGTGTGTGAACATATTGGTATTTTTATGCATCTTGCTTAGACATAAAATAATTAAAAAAACAAAAATCACACCATCACCAAAAAAAGCCACCCAGCTATATTATTATATGGATTAAGCCTCTTTGTCTCTACTATTAATTTTAGTAGTTTATTTCATTTACAGTTCATGGAGGAAAGATTAAGATTTCATATTGTTTCTTTTACTTCATCAGGAGAGGAGACTAGGTTGAAGGAATATAGAGAAAGTGATCTGGGAATAAATAATTAAGTTTTAGTTGATGAGGAATCTCAAAATACTCTTTCATTACAGAGAAGTTATCTTATATATCAGTATAGGTTTGAGGTTTACTGGGCTTTATTTTATTCTACAGTACTGAAAAAACATAATTACTAGATACAATAATTTATCTTTCCATGGATTTACCACATAATTTTATAAAGAACATTATATTATTTTGTAGGGCGACAGTGTACATTTTATGTGATTTAAATCAACCAATCTGAATTTTTTGCTACACACTGAAAAAACTGTGGTTCTGTCATGTTCTAGGTCACATGCAGTATGTTGTTTTCTCATTCTGATAAAGAACAGGATGCTGGACTCATTGATGTACTAATCCAATTAACATTGTTCATTTATTATTGTGTCATGAGTTCTACGATGATTAGGGCTTTAATAAATAATTCCTTAGTTTTCAAACCTATCAACATATGTAAAATTTGTACACTCTTCAATAGATTACCTACTTGAGCAGAACACTTGCAGGATTGGCATTCAGAAATCCAGAAGCTCTTCTGCATATATTTTTTTGTTATTTTACTCTTCATTTATTCTTACCTTTGTTTAAGGCAAATTTGGTACGTTTTATTCTATATGATAGAATTAGTGATGCGGTATTCAAAAAATGTCACATGCCTGAAAAAAGTCTATCTAAACAAATGCATTTAAAGCACATGGACCTTTTATACCATGGGATAATGAAAACTGGGAATTAGGCTTTTTTATTATTATTCTTTTGTTCTTTCTCATGATGTTTTCCTTTATTATTCTTTATGTGTTTATCAGTCCAAGTTCTTCTGCTGGAGATTAAATGAACAATTTCTGGAGACTTTCTTGTAGCTTCAAATCCATTTTCATTTCAAATGTTTTTTTTTTCTGTAATGTTTGTCGTATTTTCATAAAAGCGTCTACATGAAATTATGTGCTTGTACTTAACTTCCCAGAAAACAGAGGCTGTCGGAAGGGTTTCAAGCCATGTTCTAATCATCGCTGTGTTGCAAGTAACAAAGTATGTGATGGTGCAAATGACTGTGGTGATAACTCTGATGAATCTGACTGTAAAGGTAAATGATGGTTACCGCTGAGGTGATCTCGGAATATTGCTTTGTAAATATTTTGTATGTATATAGAAGTAGCTAGGAAATGCTTATAACTTTATTGGGATTACTGGTGCTGGGATTCGCTTTGTTAGAATTCAAAACCAAGTAGGTGCACCCTTATGTTGGGATTGATAGGAAGACCAATTTGATTTACACCTGCATACCTCTGAAGGAGAACGGTTTTAGCTATGGAAAACTCAGAAAATACAATTTCTGCTTCTTCTGTGAAGTAATAAATGAGAGAATTTCTTTACTACAGATGGAAGGGTTAAAAGATGGGTGATTTCTTCTTTGCATCTGCTGCACTGTTTCTTCTTCGAAGCAACTAGTGTTCTGTTTCTTTGCTTCTCAGATGCATGACAATGTTTGTGTCCCTTGCAAAATTTACCAGAATTGTTCTCCTTTTTACATGAGAATTGTTTTTTTCTTTTATGTCTTAAAAACATGAATATTTATATCTGTGCATCAGCCAATGAATAAAGTCTAGCTAGCAGACAACACAAATCCTTACTTACAATTCAGAAAGTCTGGAGGGGAAATTATTCCACAATATAGAGCTAAAACCTACGTAGCTGTAGTAACTAGCATTTTTTGGAAAGCACTGCTAGGTTTTTTATCATTTAGCTGAAGGGGCAGAGAGAAAAGCATCCAGGCAAAAAAACTCAACCTGGTGTTAATGTGAAAGAAATTTGAGAGATTCAAAGATGATCCTGAAAGTTGTTCTTCCTGCCTCACAGGGTGTTTATCTCAATTTGGAGTTGAATTATCTAGAGAGAGACTGTTCAGCTCAAAAAATAAATTTAATAATTAGAAACTTAGGCTTTCAAGTTTATTAGATGTTATATATCTACTGAATTTTTAGCTGTGGAATGTACAGTGTGTTCTGGATGCCTCATCCTAAAAGGCAGCAGGGTTAAACACAATACATATAATATGCATCTGAAGAGTCTGTTTAGTACACAAATTTACATCTTTTATAACCATATGTTACAGATTCAACATGTACCTCAACAGAATTCCATTGTGCAGATGGGATTTGCATTGGAAAATCAGCACAGTGCAACCAGATCATTGATTGTGCAGATGCTTCAGATGAAAAGAACTGCAGTAAGTTTGTGTTCGTGCTTCATGGTAGCATCTGTTCCATGATTATTCCTTGTTATGCAGCAGTTAATTCATAGTCATTACTAGTTGGGTACCAGCAGCTGCATGGTCTGCACAAACTCAAGCTAAACCTGAGAACAATGCTACGAGGCTCTCAATCTGTATTAGGTGTGCTATAGTAATTCACTTTCTCTTTCCAGATAATACAAACTGTGCTTACTTCTATAAACTTGGGATAAAATCTTCAGGATTTATTAGCTGTAATTCAACTTCACTTTGTATACTGCCAGAATGGATATGTGATGGATCTAATGACTGTGGCGATTATACAGATGAACTAAAATGCCCAGGTAACTGTGAAAAATAAAAAAAAAAAATTCTCAAAAAGTATATTCTGGTGATTTTGGTCTTTACAAACTTACTTGACTTTTTAATTACTACTTTTCATCAGACTCTTTTTCATGAGAAGGCAGAATATTAACACATTAGAAACATATGGCTTTGAGATATATGCATATATAAATTGGAAGAAAAGCCTCTACTTTCATGAGACTTTATGATGCAATTTTTTATCAAAATGATAGGAGGAAGTATTAATGAATTTGAGCGACCTGGTATAGTGGAAGGGGGATGGCAGGGGCATTGGAACTCAGTGATCTTTAAGGTCTCTTCCAACCCAAACCATTCTATGATTTCAGAAGATAACCTAAAGTTTTTGAAGTTTAGTTTTGCCCTCTGAGCCTATTTAGTAGCACTGGAGGAAAAGATGCCTCGAGCAGGGGTATAGTGCTTTTGTGCAAGTCTCTTCTGCTATCTTGAGAAAGGATCATTATCTCATAATCATGGTTTTAATATCTGCTTTCTGTTATTGTATTCGTTATTTGAGTTACCCTGAATTCTGAAGTGTTGTATAAAAAGAAATTCTTAATGATGAATGAGTATAAATATTAATATGAATAAATATTTATTTTGGGGAGTTGTAAGATATTTCTTTTTACACTCTTCATGCAATCCTTAACCCAAATCATTGAGACATCCGGTACCATATCTAATGTTAACCAATGAATTATTCACAATATTGAATTCTTACCTATGAAGGATGGCCTTTATGCATTTGCTCCTCTATTATTTAGAATCCCTCATTTAAGTTTGAGAATATTAAGTACAATATGTAAACATACCTGCAAATAACGGAGTGATAAACTGTATTTAGAATGATAATACTTTAATGAACACAGGTTTATTGATACATATTTGTAGGAACAGGCCTATTCTATGAAATTCTGATCAACCTGAGGACGGTGCAATAGTAAAGAAACTCTGGGGATAACAAACCTGTGTCTTCTCTCCTGCACCTTGGGGTTTTATGTAAGAAAGGTCTATAGAATTAAAAATTAGTAATATTTTTTGTTCACAGAATTCCTATTATTATCATCTTCCAGAACCTCATTCACTTTTAAATTTTAATCTACATATATAACAGTTTATAGCTGCTCATATGCTGAGAAAGGCCTTGTACTCCTTCAGTGATCATATCCTTAATCTTTACTTGCAATGGCAAATAAACCAAGGCATTTTAGAATTCCTGCTTTCAAGATATGGCTATCTGTATCATCTCAGACATCTGAATCTGCCTTTCTCTTGAATATACCAGACCACTAACCAGTCTATCAGATGAAATCTTAATTTTTGCATAGTATCAGTGAAAAAACATTTTTTTTGGTATGTTTGTTTTCATAATTGACTGGCTTTTTCCTAATTATTAATATTTAGTAAAAATATACATTTAATAAATAATAAATACTGTTGATTAGTAAGAATAAAACTTCTATACTAAATACTATCCAATTTTTGCTAGATCAGTAATAAACATAATCTGATTATTCCCATTTTATATTCTGGTTTTCTGAGTGATAAATTGATTATGTCACCAAAAGCTTCTGTTAGAAGTCTCATATGTTTTATGCTGCTTTGTTGATGAAGATATCACCAGGCTCCAGAAGGAACCTAGAATGTCAGCGCTAACAATGGTCAACCTGACATTAAGATCTTTCATCCTCCTTATAAGCCAAATACTTATTAAATTACAGTTTTCATTCTCATCTTCATATTCTCTAGTTTATCTAATAATTCTTTAAAATGTGCTGTATATAAAGCTTCATTGAGCTCAAAATACCTTAGATTTACTATATTTCCATTGTCTATATGCGGATTTTTCATACTGAAGAAGATTTTGAAGGCAGGATGCTATAGCTTCTGTAAAGTAATGTTGCATAAGTAAACTAATGTTGCATTTTATTCCATAGCCCATTTATTTGTATTACTTTATTCTGTCTTTCAAATGTGCCAAAAAGTTCCATCATTTTAATGTGTGACTAATTGCCTGGATCATTCCACCCTTTACTTGGAAAGAATACTCCTTCAATTCAACTTACATGTCATTTCCCTTGCTATTTCATTCAAAACTGACCAACTTTAGCACATTAAGTTTTTGAGTGTTGTTTGTATTATGACTGTGATAATTTCCCTCAACAATCTTTGTTCAGTGTCACTGTTATGGGTGGCTATACTTACACTCTCGTCAGTATCTACTCAGTCATCATAGACGTCCCATTTCTTTATTTTTTGTTTCTGCTCATATGGCTGAGAAGCCATAAATATGATAATTTTAACATTCTTAAAAAGAGAAGTAGGTGGCAGGGCCACAATATTCTAGGCATGGCCTAGCAAGTGCTGAGTACAGCGGGATAATGACTTCTTGATCTTAGCTGGAGATGTCC
>JAOXNG010000064.1:6024566-6039296 GCA_028566535.1 Scolopax minor
CCTTTAGGGATGGAAGGGGTTCTAAGGTCTCCCTGTAGCCTTTCCTTCTCCAGGCTGAACACCCCCAACTCTCTCAGCCTGTCCTTATAGGAGAGATGCTCCAACCCTCTGAAATGTGAGAGTATGTACCAAGATCCTTCCATATTTTAATCAGCCTAACTTCTTCAGATTTTTTTGATATATACTGAGGCACACCAGCTGAAGATCAGTAGGCGTGTTGTCATAGATATTATATGGCATGTTTAGTTACAAAAATTAACACATTAGTGACTACGCAGTTCTGTTCCTTCTCCTGAAGAAAAAACTGCTGCTTGTCAGGGAGGGTATGCATCAAAAAGGGTGATACAGTTCTGTTTCTGATTTATGCTGGCTAATAGTTCATATCTTAACATCTGTTCCCTATAAACTGGTACTTCTAGTCTTATGAGATACATTTCTATTAGAAGTGTCAGGAGTTCAGCTATAATTCCACTAGGGGGTTTGTTAATTTATTAACATATATAAAAATGACATAGGTTAAAAATATTGAAATATGCTTTCTCTACTGGATGCATATTCTATCTCTTACCATTCCTAGGTTGAGTTATATTTTGAGTATTTACGGGTTTTAATGAGCTTTTTTTCAGGGACAGAGTAATACAGGAAGGATATCTGCTTCCCAAATGATGTTTCCTTCAGAGGCAGACCTTAGGTTAGCTGTAGACATTATCAACTTCTGAAGCCTTTCAGTCTTGGATTACATGAGATCTTAGATATCCTTACTTCTTTAGCTATCTGTCTAGTGATAATTAGCTTTTTCTGCTATTGAATTGTGTGGTGCTTTTTGTATGACTCAAAAAGTTATGGTTATTTCTATTGAATCTACTCAGACTAACTACTTCTCATTTCATCTTTTTGTAAGAAAATGGCTGTACATCTTACTGTTCTCAATTTAATTTGTTTTTATGTACTGTATTTTCCTTAGCTCCTAATAACACTTGTGACGAGAATGCTTTCATGTGCCATAACAAAGTCTGCATTCCCAAACAGTTTGTGTGTGATCATGATGATGACTGTGGAGATGGATCAGATGAATCTCTGGAATGTGGCAAGTATAACAAAAGTAGAGTAAACAGAACAATTTCAGACTGTTAACTGTAAGGCCTTCCTTAAGGACTGTTAATTTAAGTCACTATTGTGATTTGTGATTTGCTTTTTACATTTTTTATTTATGTTAACTTGTAAATTATGCATTAATGAACACAATTAGGTATCAACTTGGCACTGGAGCTACAATGACAAATTATTTGCTATAGTTGTGACTCACAGTTGATAGCTAAAAACATTTAACAGAAGTTAAAAATGTATAGTGTATAATTTCTTATTCATTATGCATATCTTTTTTATAAGTATTTGCTTCTACGTGCATTTTTTATATCAAATATTAATCTTTGTCATGATTATCACTGCAGCTAAATGATATCATCTAAAGCATACATGAATTTTCACCATTCATATACCTTTAGGGTTTCTTACATTATGTGACTATCTGTACAGTATATCTAAGCCACACTCAGAAACATCCTTCTTTATAAATGATATTTATGGAAAATACAGAGCAAATATTCTGTTCAAAAAGGCAAATTGTTCATTATCATGCCTCATTTTGTACAGTTAAAATCTATATTGCTTATTTCCTATATTAGATGTGCTCAAGAGATGAGAACCACAGCAGAAGATAGGTAGCTATGTATTTTAGGCGTTTCTGTTGTACATACTACCTGAAGATTGTATGTGCATAAATAATGCAAGTAGACATGCAAAGATTGTAAGAAAAAGACATTGTTTGATATTTGCATTTAGCAAATTTTTTCATGTAAAGTTTGTCACATATATAATGGAGTGTTGTAAGAAAATAATGTAATTGTCACAAATAAGAATTTACTCATTTGGTAGTCATAAAGAAGAGATTTCATCAACATCACTTAGAACTGTGTATGACATGGACAAAAATCTGTTCCTGTGATGAATTGAGCAGTTGCCCAATTGTCCTTTTTCTCTCTATGCTCACCAGAATATGCTGGTAATTAAGAGGGAACGGCCATTCCTGCCCCATCAACATTAAATGGGTCAGATCAGGAGAGCACCTTTGAAGTGAATCCCCCACTACTTGCATGGAATAGTGTCGAAACAAGTTGAACTGATTGGAAAAAAGAAAACACAAAAAAGCCCTGAAAGTTGAACCAGTTGATATACTTCAGGTACCGATGGACATGAAGTCCACAAGAGCAGAGAAGAAATAAAATCCTGAAATGCATTAAAGTGAGATATTGGGTTCTCCTTACCACCTGTTTCATTCTGCTACTCTCTCAACTGCCTCACACCCTCTGCCAGTGTAGACTTCTTCCTTGAAGAAAGAAGGGGAATGAACACACCTTTCCTTGCAAACTTACAAAAAATTGTTTGCAACAATAAGCTCTTGTAGGGAAACTGCTTAGTTCATGTTGTTTAAACCAAATAAGGATCAAAGCAGGTTATTGATTTATTAATGACAGATAACTCATTGGAAAAGGGTGGACTATGCATTCAGTATCAATAGTGGCAATGCAATGGATAAATCACACCTGCAAAGTGTTTATAATCTTACATATTTTTAAACACCATTTTATAGCTAGTTCCAAAAATTTCTGAACCCACAAAGCAGAATTAGGTTCACCTTCTGCCCCAGCCCAGGACACAGGGTTCCAAGCATATGTGCCTGCTAATCCTTAAAGCAATGACAAATAAATAGTGATAGTTTGACAGACTTTTGGAAAAAGCAGAAGGAGGAAACAGCAGTGGAAGCAGAGGATGTACAAATTCCTGATGTAATCGTAGTATGGACCTGCCTTCAGGCACTGGCTCTATTGAATTTCTATTGAGCAAACTGAAATCTGCAGCAATATTTGTTACATGTTGCACTGCCCCAATGGAATTTTTTATTAGCTGGTAATCAAATACACACCTTTACCTAGTAAGATAAAATCACTATAGTGTACATTTTGGAAAGGGATACTTTCTATGAGAAAGGGAGCTACTTTTGTAGCTTAGTAGGAATCAAATTCCAAAATGGACTTTTCAACGTGTTGTCAAGGTGTAACCGCCTAATTCACTGAATTTTAAACATGTGATTTCTGATTTGAGTGAAAACTAAGTACCCTGATTATAGCTCTAATAGATTCTAGAGCTAGACCTTTGCATCTTGATAGCAAAAAACCAACCAAACAAAAAAAAAACCCACCAAAAACACCCAAAGAACAAAACCAAGATACTCTTCAGCAGACATTCTACTGAATGGTTTGAAATACATTCTAAAAGCTGAATAAAGGAAATCCTTCCAAAAATCTAGATTTTGCTTTCCATCTGTATCATTGAAAGGCATATTTTCTTGATTTTTCTAGAGTATTTTTCAGATACAATATAAAAATGAGACTGATTAGAGGAACCAGTTTCTACTTCTATTGGAATCTGCATCTAAACAGATTCTAAAAGTTCACTATCATTCTAATCTTTAAAAATTTCTTTGCAGGTTTTTATTCCATTGTACAATCCTGTCTTTTAAATTAAATTTTAATAATTAATTACTTGTAAACCAAAAAATAGCAGTACTTAAAGTTGGGGAAAGAATGAGAAGAAATGTATTCTCCCTAAATTACATCTCCTGTCGCTGCTGTCAGAGACAGAACACTAAGCTAGATGAGCTCAGTATTCAGAGCTCAGTACATCATGGAATGTATTTCTTATGTTCTTGAAAATGAATAAAAAATATATTTAGGAAGTCTATTAAAAAATATGAAATTTCATCAAGAAGATAAGATGCTTTATGTGGCTTATCAAAAGACAAATACAGGAATAGGAAGGATTTCTTGGTTTCAATTTCCAATTTCTTTCCACCTTGTCATCCAAAGCAGAGGCAATGTTGAGCAAATCCCTTGTTCGGGACATTTGTAATGAGCTTTCTGATGATTACGTACTTGTGAAATGCTGAAGACATGAGGTAAAGCTGTTGGCCTGTAAAATCTTGCATACAAAGGTGTCTCACACAACTAAGAAGCTTCACCTTTTTCTAAATCAAGCCAGCCTATCTTTATTCAAGCATGATCTATGTAAAAAAAGAGGAAAAAAAAATAACTGCACCTTCAGGAGACCAGAGAATTCTTTGCATTCCAAGTAATGTTTGTAACTGATGTAATAACATATTGCATTTTGAAAATAGTACATTAATACATTTCTACATGGTAACTACAGATATACAAGAGGTTTAAAGCTCTTGATGTAGACAGATATCACAGATGATATATCTCAATCTGCTATCATAAAAAAAAGCTGTACTAGATAGCAGGAAATGCAGTAATTAGGAAAAAGGAACAAATATTAGCGTTCTTCTTCTACTCTAGAGAGTAGAAGTTTATTAGTCCTCATTTCAGATGTTCACAGCTTCAGCAGTTAAATCAAAGGTTCAGTAGTTACTGTAATTTAGATATATTTCTTGGAAGAATCAATTTTTTTGTGCTTAAAATCTGCATTTCTTTTTTCAAGAGGAAAAAAATGTTAAAAATAGTTCAATATAATTTGGTTTTTTTTCAAGTAAATTGCAAAATGATTAGTCATAATCAGAATGACTGTTGCTTTGTTATTCTTACTTTGCAACCATATTTTTTCCCTTGAGTTTTAAACTAAATCAAGGCTTGCTTTGAAGGCTCTTTTAAAGGGCTGCAGGTTGAGGCAGAACTTGCACATATATAATACAGGAAACATTATGCTTTTCTTTCCCAAGAAGGAACCTAAGTTTTTTGATTGGTTTAGTGTTATGATGCTTACAAGTAAACATCTTACAAATAGAAGGTGATTTTTCCCTCTGGGAATTTTTCAACCTTAATGTTTCTAAATTTAATAGAAAAAACTAAATTTGTGCTGACTTTCTAATTTTTTCTACTACTTTGTTGTTTTTGAACTCTAGGTGGGTTCTAAGAAGTAAATGCTTGTCTGTGGTTTCTTTACTGTATTATTTATTATGTATTTCTGTTAGAAATCCACTTTAACTTTGAAAATGTATACATTTTGTATATACTGATATTGTGTCCATCTTAGAAAATTCATGTTTAGTCTGGTTAAAATGATTAGTGTTCTGCGTATTTTAAAGGAAAAGCATATAGAAGCAAGTATAACTAAAAATATTTGCTGGGTATAGTAATTTCTAAAATGTCTGTTAGAAAGCTATTTCCTAATAATAGCACACAAAGTTAAATTACACCTGAAAGAAAATGTGTTTATGATTAAGAGCTGCATAAATATGTTTTATGTATGTGGGAATTGTTTCAGGACTATACTGTGCTGCATAAGAGACATTTGATTTCTCTCTCTGTTGGTATAACACATCATGTATAAGTATATAAGCTTTGTATCTTTTATGGAATAGGAGATACTTTTACTTACATTGCCTTGTGTATACAAAATTTTATGTCAAAAGTCTGTAGTAAAGTACTGAGTCATTGGCTGTGGTATTTCCAGGGTATCGTCACTGTCGTCCTGGAGAGTTCACTTGTGCTGATGGAAGATGCCTGTTAAATTCCCAGTGGCAATGTGATGGTGATTTTGACTGCCCAGACCATTCTGATGAAGCACCTATAAACATAAAATGCAAAAGTTCAGGTTCGTATTTAATATTTTCAGTAACACATGTGACCTTTCTTTGTGGAAAGCAATGGTTTAGGATTATAGACAGACAGATGTACAACCTCATAGCTTAAATCTGTAGTGCTTTTGTGGTGTTGTTCCTTATGTCTTGCAAGGAGAATGTGGTGTCAGTCCTCAGCATCCAAAACCTCAGGTCACAAAGTTCAAGCCATCGGTTCCTATGGCATAAGATGGCTGGCTGCTAGTTCATTAAGGCAAAAATTATGTTTCTACTAAAATAAGATATTAACATAATTATTGCCTTGAAAATATGTAATATATTTAATATACTCATCACACAGAAATAGATGCGAGGTTATTCACATATGGAATATGTGAATTCACATATTCACAATTAAAAATGGATCTATTACATTAGCAAATTACTGACCAAGATTTGTTTTATTGATATTTTCTACTGGCATAAGTTTGCTGAGGTCTGGCTGGTTTTTGAGTGGATAATTAATCATGGTGTATTTATTGTATCTCATTCTGTGGCTTTTCCAAAGACCAATTCAATCAGTCATGTTACTAAGCATCACAGCATCCACATGGGACAGAAGCCATGCTTTTTAAGTTTTACAAACTACAGAACTATATTTTCTGCAGAGATAATATAGAGGATTCTCAATTAAGTGAAAATTTGTAGGAGGGAATAAGAAGTATTCACACGTTTTCCAGGAGAGAAAAAAAAATTTAAAGACACGGAATGTAAAATCTAAGAAACGAATATTCACAGTTGTTTTACACAGTTGTTTCATCTCACACACATGCATTGCACCATGAGAAAATTAATTCCAAATACGAATAGACTACACAAAGTTGTGCCTTTTTTTTTGTTTTCCAGAGCAGTCATGTAACAGTTCTTTTTTTATGTGCAAAAATGGCAAGTGTATTCCTCAAAGTGATGTTTGTGATAACAAAGAAGATTGTACTGATGGATCTGATGAGAAAAGCTGCCACATTAATGAATGCCTCAGTAAAAAAGTTAGCGGCTGTTCTCAGGATTGTCAGGATCTGCCTGTTGGATACAAGGTGAATAATTACAAAATGTGGTATAATGTAATGCAAATTCTTAATTCTTAACTACTGCGTGAATAATAAAACTCTAGTGTGTGGTATTTCCTTGTAAAGAGGTAGCTTACATACCATAATGAGAACATTCAAATTTTTATTTCAAATAAGCAAACAATTGCTGATTGTTTAAAAAAACTTGGGAAAATACATACTTTAAATCTATGGAAAAGAACATAAAATGCTTTAAATATAACAAACCATCCTGATGTATAATGAGCCTGAAAATAATTTTTGAAAAGGAAAAACACATGGAAGTGAATAACAAGAATAACAGTTTTCTCCAAATTTTTTTTCCAAATCAAATAGTGAAATAAAGTAAAATTGCTTTAGTTGCAGAATAAATCCATTAGTTGTCTGCATGTGATGGTGTTTTTTCATGTGCTCTTTGGCTTTGAGACCTGGAGAAGAATTGAATATTATGTATATTTCATCTTTTTAATAGAGTAGTGGCTCATTAAGAACTAAATAAAATCTGTCCAATGTGGCTTAGCTCTATAGGTATTCAAACCTCTGAAACCATGTCCTCATCAGGTGGCCATAAACTGGAGAGCTGGAGATAAGGCTGGGTACGGCAAAAGCCTTGTTCATGAGGCATTGTTACGAAGAGAGCTTGTCATGGGTCTCTGTAGAGAATAATAGAGAGGATACAGGAGAGAACATGACACAAAGTTTTCCACTGATTAAACTATGCCCCTATTTTAAACTCCCTCTACCCAGCTGTACTTTGCATCACTCACATTGCATGTGATAAGCTTGCCACAGTGATGGGTTACTCCCAGAAAATCAGTTTTCAGAATTCTCATTCACATATCTGCTACACAGAATGCTGTATGTTATTAACGTTTCGAGAAAAATTATTCAAAACTGTCTAACTTTACCAAAAGCACATGTGCACTTGAAAATAAGGAACTCCAAAGGGTCCATCCATCATTAAGTTCATGGAAGAATCCTTTCCATATTTGTAAGAAGTGTCTTGCTTTTGCTTCAGTTAAAGAAAGAATAATTGCTCATTCTACAGGTTTATTTGGGAGGGAATGGTACTTGGGATCACACCAGCAATAGTTGAAAAGAAATGTAGGTGTATCTGCCTGTAAACAGTATAAATAGCAATGTAATTAGATGTTACTCGGAAAACTGAGGCTACATGAAAAATATTATAATGCTAACATATTCAGAAGAAAATACATAAGATGATGAACAGAATCAATCAGTAACTCAAAATTTATGTATTTCTTTTTCTTTCCCAGTGCCAGTGCTGGCCTGGATTCCGGCTGAAGGATGATGGCAAAACATGTATAGATATTGATGAATGTTCATCTGGATTTCCCTGTAGCCAGCAATGCATCAACACTTATGGAACTTACAAATGCTTGTGTGGAGATGGGTATGAAATACAGCCTGATAACCCAAATGGCTGCAAATCCCTTTCAGGTATCACTTGGTTTGTTTTTTTTAAATCCACAACTTTATCCAAAATAATTTGTGAAATACCTTAGCTCCAAGGTCTGCATTACCTTTTTATGCAAAATAAAGAAGCATTAATCTGAAGTGCACTACTTCTTCAATAAACAGTAAGAATGTGATTCAATGTCTGAATGTAATAATTTCTATTTTCAGTATGTATTATGGTCAGATCATTTTTAGTGAATGGTTACAGTGGATTATGAAAGTTTGATTTAGTAACTGTGTTAGAAAAAGTATTAGGAAACTTAAAATACATCATTCTACTTCTGAGTCACATGGTAATTGTTTATGATAAGTGTTTAAAAGTCTTCTGCTGGTTTATGTCATCAACTTTAGAATATTAGAATGTATGCCAAGCTTCCTGGTATGAAAAAGGAACAGGGGGAAAAAAATAGAAGTTGAAAAATCCATTATTCCTGTAATGAAATCCTCCAGTTTTACATGTAATACACAGTAAAGTTCAAGATATATATAAGAACATTGGTTATTTCCTCACCCCTCTGTCTATGGCACCAATGTTATTTTTATGTGCTTCAGTGGGTAGGATTCACTAGATCAGTGAAAGAAAGAGCAAAATGTCAACAGGAAAAAAGCAAAAATCCCATTACTGTGTTCTGCTGGAATTCCTTCATCGTGCAGGCAATCTTCAGCTTGAGCAGACCCCTTCTTATTCCAGTCTTGCACAAAGTTGGTTGTTTGTGTTTTGATTTTAAATATTAAAAAAAAAAAAAAAATCTATTTTCTTTCTAAATGGCAAGAAGACTGGAACCTCGGTCTGCCTCATATTCTTGTCTCATCCTTTTCCCTGAGTAATCAGATGAAACAGGAGAGGGCAGAAATGCAGTATCTGCCTTTTGCTTTTCTCCTGCCTTATGCCTCGCAAGCCACTTGTACATTTTGAAGCCATAGATCACTCAAATGAAAAGGGGAGCAGGAACACATCACAGTACGTTTTGTTGGAGTTGTAATATATCAAACTTCCAAAGTGATCAGGTCAAAGCTGTTTGGGTTGTGGCAAGGATGGTTGCGCTGTGAGGAGGTGCCAACACGTGAATGTTTGCCCTCATGCTAATTTCTTGCATAAATTTCCTTGAACTCTTAAAGCAGAACGTTACAGCCCTTTTCCACAAAGCACGGACATCTTCGGTGCTGAGGATGTTGTCTTGGATTGTTTAAAAACTGGAGAATGTCTTAAGAGTTGGACAGACCACACAACCACAGTTGTACAATGTATTCAGTGCAAGAGCAGAATAGGTTGGACAACATGTTACATTCCAGAATGTATGAGCACAAATCTTAAATACATTTTTAATTATTAACTGAAGTCTCTCAGCTACAATAGAGCTAAATAAAGGTCAATAGAGCTTAAATAATGACAGCTTTTAAAGTATTTTTATTTATTTTGTTGCTATTATATATGTCAGTGTTTAAAAATTGCATGAATGAGTATCTGAAGGAATATTGTTTGATAAACTGGAAAACTGAGGGTAAGAAAGACCAAATTTAGCTTCAGTTTAGAATTAGAAAATCAAGCTTTGTCCAAATATCTTTATACTGTTTAGAGTATTGAAATCTCAAAAAGCAATGGTCAAAACATTCTTGGTTTGCAACCATAACAAACAATAGATTTAGTGATAACTTGAAAGTGAATGTTGAAATTAAAGCAAGTGGTATGAAATCTATTTCAAACTTAACTCTGACATTAAATTAGCATAAAATACAGTATTGTTCCCATATTACAAAGGCAAAAAAATTAAATAACATTGAAAAATATACTAATTGATTGCTTTGTTCATTTTTATACTGCATCATTGATCTTTCTTGGAACATTTGAATGTTTTAAATATTTCTTTCATCCATAACATTGATCAGAGCATGTAACATTTATTTTTCAAATCATCTGTATTTCAGCATTGTATTCCTGATTTTCCATAAATTAACGTAAAAGCTAGTCTAATATATTCTTTCTCCCGGGGTTTAGATGAGGAACCTTTCTTAATTCTGGCTGATCATCATGAAATAAGAAAAATTAGCACTGATGGATCCAACTACACTTTGTTGAAACAGGTATAATCATAGTACCATGCTCTAAGTTTAATGCAATACTTTTATTCTTTTCTAAAGTGTGCAGCTGACAGAAACATCATGCTACAATTGGCATTGTATGCACCACAGAACAACTGCAGTATCTTCAGAGCTTTCATAATATTTAAATCTGAAATTGACCTGATTAAAGTTCAGGCAGTTGTTTTGTCAATCATTCTGATGTACTAAAATAATTATTTGTGATCCTTTTCCATCACAATATATTTTAAGCAATTGATATATTTCAGTTAAATAAATAGCAAACAAACAAAAACTATTTGGCCATGTATTATTTGGGCTACTTACTGTCATAATCTAATCTACTTATTGGTTTAGACAATTTTACAATAAGTGAACCTACAATATTACAATACATGAACATATATCTTTGACTAAATCTAATTTTTTAAACAATTACTCTAAATTATTATTATAGGAAAAAAACCCCAACCTTATTTGAAAAAAAACTACTAAAAGTCACCCAGTAATTTCAGAGCTGTCATTTTTTAGCAGTTTCTGCTCTGCTTCTATGCTTCACCTAAGTGTAGTTACTTACCAGAGATAAGAGTTCTAAAATATGTTTTAATAGGAACATCTGTTTCTGAATTGTAGAAAGACTATAAAATCAGTTATTGCCAGTCAGTAGTGTTGGACTTTTTGTGACTTCTTGTGTCAGTAAGCTGTGCATCCTAATGTCACAAGAGAGGTGCTCAGGTCTTCACAGCAGTAATTACAAAATTAACCATCTTGCATCAAACATTTACTTTATTTAAGCATAGCAAGCATTATGTTAAAGTCTGTTTGTTCTTCTGAAATCCTTCTGCCTCCCTCTCATTTACATCTCACTGCCTCTCTCCTCTTTTGCTGGTATATTTTTATTAATATAAGCCTGTGAAAAGAGGGGAGCAAATATAAGTTTTCTTTATGGTTGGTGCTGACATATTGGCTGAGAGCTTCATCAGTCTTTAATTCGATGGACTCCTCTTCATTACGTTAGAGATCATGTGGCTCCAGCCATTGAAGAGAATCTGTGTTTTCCATATCACATTAATACACTAGTCTAATAAATACCTCTGCTATTGAACCTACTGGCCTTTGATCCTACAAATATGGCATTTTTAAAAGCATCCAGATTTGAAGGCAAAAGAGGGAGCTATACCAGCAGAACAGGTGGGCTGCCTTCCTCATAAGGACATCTTTTTGTCCTTGTAATGTTATGGTGGGTTGGGTCACCCTTAACCATCTACCAGATGAAGGCAAACACCGGAGCTGCTCTGGCAAAGGAGCAGAACCAGCCTTCTCTATGTATTTGATCTCTGCTTCGCCATTCTAACAGTTCTTCATATAAACTCAGGGGTGTGAGAAGTAAAAAAGACCTTGACACGGTGTAAACACTGCTCAGGAATATCTAAAACACCCCTGTATTATGAAACTGCTTTCAGTAGAAATCTATAACTGCCCCGTGCAAGCTGCTAGGAAGAAACTGAACTCTCTCCCAACCGAAATTAGCACAAAACATTCAACTATTTCACCCTCCGCTCATTCTTTCCAATATACAGAGCAACACAGAAAAACACTTCTTCAGATACCAATATCTTTTCTTCCATCTGACTGAGCTGCATAGAACCCCACAGGAGATTCTTGGTTAGTTCTGGGAAATGAGTTCATTCATAAATCCCATCTTTTAAAAGAAAATCGGGGCTAGAGATTCTATGTAACCATAGAAGTTTGGCCAAGGGTTCATTGCAAGAAATGCAAGGTTCATTGCAAGAAAATAGAAATGACAATCATCCCTGGAATAAAAATAAATAAATAAATGAGAATATTATAAGAGAATTTAGTAATTTACTGATATCTAGATAAAATTTAGCTATTTAGAAGAATTTAGAGATTTCATGAGGATCATTTCCAAAATACAGATAGTATATGGGAAGATGACTGATTGTTTTATATAAATAGATTATTTCAAGTCTTTGGAAGACAGACATAGAAGTTGATTACTTTTTTATTATTTTAAAAATAGTTGCAGAGGGATTTAAATTAGGTTACACATGTCCTTGGTTTAGTCTTAAAAGAAAGAACAGAAAATTTTGAAAATTTCAAAGCTTTCTATTTGGAATTATTGTAAAAGAATGGTACATTTTAGATATTTTTTTTCTGTCTCTCATTTTTAAAACAAGTCATTTTTCATTTTGAAAAATAATGTATTCTTACTTAAGATTGGCATTTTTTAAAATGGTAAAGAGCTTTTAGTAATACATTTCATATTGAATAAAATATTTTGGGATGAACTTAAAGGATTTAAAAACACTTCTGATAAAAGTGTTTTGGATTGGTCCAAACCAATTTTTTTTCCTGCAGTTTATTTAAATTGTCCATCAGACTTACAAACCCAATGTTCTCTAGACTAGCATTTCAACATTAGCAATGAAGAAAACATCTGATAAGGCTTGAAATATATCTGCAGTATAATTTTAAATAGGTTTAGGAGAGATTTTAAATATTTGATTACAGATTTATGCAATTTTCATGCTCTAAAGCCATGGCAGAGTTTCCTGTTTTCACATATTCTTTCTTTCATGTGCCAGATATACCCATGCTATCTTGTCATCGTTGCTTTTTGCAGATTTTTAGAATGTTTATTGATAATCACATTCGGATGCAGAAAGTATATAGCAGAGAGTGCAGAAACTGACAAGAATGCATAATGTACTTCTCTAGATGGATAGCATATGCTGGTTGTCATTAACCAGAAAAGTGTGTTCCTTGACATGCAATGAACCAGGAGAAGGATGTAGAACCCTTTCTATATGTCATAGTCAGAAATACTTTCTTTAGCATGAAGAGCTTTTCATTTTTTATCTTTGAATAACAATTTGCCAAACACGATGACAGTTACTAAATGACTTGGATACTGCTACATGTGGGTAGAATCCAAATACACAAAATTAAAAGAAATTTTTAAAAGTGTAAACTTGCTTGAATTAAACTTCTGACAATATCCATGCACATGAAAGTATGTTTATATTTTTCTTTTTAGTTTCATTTCTTCTTGCAACAGCTAGAGTTCTATTTTAATTGCGCAGAATTCCATTCTCAGAATTTTAAGAACTGTAATACAAAGCTTCTAAAAAAACAGAGTTGCATGTGAAAATGTATAGTCCTCAAGAAACAGCATAATTTAATTACCTCCAAAAGCCATACATTAATAATGAATTCTAGACATTAATATAAGACCAGAAGTAAAGTGTTTGAGTTGAAAGCCTATTTAGAGATTTCCCTAAAATAATCTATATCCAAGCTTCTCATGCATTTATTGGCCTGTCATCCCATCTTAGCAAAAGTCTGGAGCTCTTGACTTTCCACTCAGTTTTTATTCCAGGCTTTACGCTAAAGAAAGATTAAAGAGTCCCAGCCACGTCGAAGTCAAGGCTTTGAAGGAGGAAGGAAAGTAGATGCTGCAGGAGCAAGACCACACTTACCTACTAGGTAAGAATGATACAGATGGAATTACAGCTTAATGTTTAGGTTTAGGTTGGAAACTAAATACTAAAATAACTATATTTCCAACTTTTGCTGGACAATCTGAACATGAAAGATCATTATGAACATTGACAGCTTTTTGGGAGGTGTCAGGGAATAGCTAGATACTTCTAAGACACTTGTCTGTATTAAAACAGAATTATTTGTAGATCTGACATTGGTTGGATGACGTGCACAGCTGTGGTATGATTGTGTTATTGCCCAATATCAGCAAAGCAGGGATGGGTAAAAACTGTTCTTACGTCAATCAACAGAAAGTCTACCAGACAAAGAAAAACATAACAGCTGATTTCTTAGTATATCGTTTCCCTCAGGTCCCTCTCAGCACACAGTTCTGAAGAACCTGTTGTCGTGGTGTGAATTTACCTTTTCCCTGAAAATCTTACTGCAGTAAAACAAGTTTGTATTAACAGCTAGTTATGAAGGTGGAACCAAATTGGTTTAGCTCATATTATAGGTGGGTCCAAATATAGGGGTTTGGCAGAGGACTAATTAATTAACGTCTTGAATCAACAAAACATTTAAACAGATGATGTGCATTGCTTTGATTAAGTGTGTTTTGCTGTATTAACATCCCATTGCAAGTACTTCAGTAAAATAGAACAAACTATCTCTGAACTTCACGATCGTGGATCTTTCAGTGCTTATACCTGGGCAGGCAAATTTAATGTTAACCTGTGTATACCTGTTCAACTATGTCCATTCCATCCACATAATTGTGTATATCACGTTTACACAATCCCAATTTCACAATCCACAGAATGAATGACGTTCAGTTTGGCTGCAGTGTGAGAGGAGCTTAAACACTATTATGGCATCACAAGCAAATGCTTGAACCATACAAAGCATCTGCTTCTAATTTTTAGA